>KV426660.1:0-13571 GCA_001632375.1 Exidia glandulosa HHB12029 | reverse complement strand
TGCACAACGCACTCTTCGGCTGGGAAGATCAGCCGCGCAACATCAAGGCGGAACTGTACAAGCTCAACGTCTACGGTGCGAGCTGCTTCTATATTCTGTGTGTACCGGTGTTGACGTGTTATACAGGGCCTGGCTCGTTTTTCAAGGCTCACAAGGATACGCCCCGCGGCGACGATATGTTCGGTTCTCTCGTGCTGAACTTCCCTACGAAGCACGAAGGAGGCGCTCTCGTTCTTCGTCACGACGGTCGCGAGCACGTCCATGACGCCAGTGCTGCTGCATATACGTCTCCTGAGCAAGTCTCCTGGGTCGCGTTCTACAGTGACGTCGAGCACGAGGTCCTCCCCGTCAAGTCGGGCCATCGTATCACTCTCACCTACAACCTCTACTTTACGGAAGGCCTGACAGTTGTCCCCTCGCTTCCCGCAACCGAACCACTCCAGCTTGCATTCCAGAACGTGCTCAAAGACGAGACCTTCCTCCCTGCTGGCGGCCGCCTCGGATTCGGCTTGAAGCACCAGTACCCAGTCCCCACAAAAGTCGACTGGGGAGAGGAGCAGAAGGCCCTGCAAGACCTCTCACATGCACTAAAGGGTGCCGACCGTGCCATCTTCCACACCGCACATCTACTCGGCCTCCAGCCCAAACTCGCGATGGCGTACGAATTCGAAGAAACCGGTGTCTACCTCCTCAACTCCGTCTACTCGGGAGACGGACAAGTTGACAGCTGGGCCGACGTCATGGAATGGGAAAAGGCGGAGCTTGTTGAGCCGTACATGCCTGAGCCTGATGACTACGGTTACGAGTACTACGTCGAGGCTGCGAAGAAGGCGGTGCCCGTCGAATGGATCGTTCCTCGGACTTCAAGTACCCGGGTGGAGTCGCACTATGTCGCATACGGGAACGAGGCTAGTCTCAGCAGCATATACGGCGACCTCGTCCTGATCGTTACAGTCCCGGAGAAAGACAAGCGTCAGGTCTAAGATGCCGACCTCATCACGAAGTTTGTAGCAATCACTAGTCCGCACTCGTATCTCGCTCGATTCTCTACGAGAACTCTATTGTATTGCAAACATTAAGACTACAGCTAGACTAGTAGTTCTTGCTTCCTCATCTCTAACATGCGTTCTATGGAGTCAGACAAATCTATCGAGAAATTAAGCGTCCACAAGGCGATTGCATTACTTGTTACTGTTGCGACGACGGCGCAAGAAACCGGGAAGCTTGAAGAAGGGACCCGTGCGGATGCGGAAGAGGTACGTGAACGCGTAAATCGTGAAGATCTGTGCACACGCCGTCCGTAAGTTCACGTTCATCAAGTCAAAAAGGATTTTCCTCACGTTCAAACAGACGAAACCCAGTACGATGCCCAGGTTCCGCCAATGGTGGTGGTAGAAGATATTGAAGTTGTTCTCCATGAACTCGTCGGTAGTACGCGTCGAGCAGAACTGGCAGGCGGATGTTGCCTCGCCATTCACGACGTATCCACCCGCCCTGCCAATGTACGCTTTGAGGTAGTCGCCACACTTCTGGCCGGACGGTGGGTTGAGCGTAACGAGTTCGACTGCAGAACAGTTGATCTGCTGGTGTCCGATGGCTACATGGCGAGTTAGAGGACTTGCTACAGCGTTCGAGGGGGCGGCACGAACCTTGTCCGTACAAAGCCTCAATGAGATATGTGTAGGGAGAGATGCGGTACATCCACTTCCACCATCCGAGCTGGCGGTAGGGCTGGAGGACACCGTCGCTAGAGGACGAGTGTCAGCGTTGACCACGCCGAGAGATGGCAATGCACGTACAAAGTGAGCACAAAGCTGAACAGGAAACTGAACGCCAGCGCTGCAATCTCGACGTTCGGGCTCATCGCTGCCACCGTTTGCGAGAACGTCTGGTAGTATAGCGGGAAAGCGACGACCAGCGTGAGGAACGTGAACCCAGCGCGCGAGGTCTCGAAGCCAACGGTCCAGTACCAGCAGAAGAAGATCATGGCGGAGGTGGCCATGTTCAGCGGAATTTCGACGAGGATCTGTGCGGTGACGAGTGCGGTCCAGCTGTACATCCGGCTTGGGCGCTCGCGGATCTCGTAAATATTGCGCATGTTGATGAAGGGCACCTGCGTCTGGTTCGAGAGCGGAACTGATAGAATCGTCGCCATGAAGATCGCCTGTAGAGGACGAGGATCAGCGTCGCGCTCTGGTGTAAAAAGCAGAAATGGACGTACGAAGAGCTTGTTCTGGGTGCCCTGCTGGGTGTCCTTCGAATCGAAGAACGTGAAGCCGATGAAGAGACCGCCGAAGATGCTCAGAACGAACTTGGCCATGACATACGTCGGGTTCCGCCAGTACGAAACTGCCAAGCGGTTCAAGAGCTCCTTGACCTGGTAGAACCAACCGGTCGCAAACTCGCTGCGGAACGTGGCCTCTACAGCGCCCCGCGAACGGCCCTCGGAATGGACGTGCTCAATCTCTTCTTGAACTGATTGGCGCTCGGGTGACTGGTGCCACACCGAGTGCCAGTCCTGCGTGGCAGCGGCCGTCGCACCTGCACCGATGACATCGAGCATGAACTCGGCCCTGTGAAAGTATCCGTGAGTAAAGCATAGTGGAATGAGTAGCTGAATACATACGGGTTCTCCTTGGGGTCGCAAGTCCGGGAGCCGTTGCGCTCAAAGTATTGGATAAGCGTCGTCGCATTCGTGCCCAGGTCGCCGAAGTAAACCGTCTGACCGCCCTTGCGCAAAAGCAATACACGGTCGAATACCTGGAACAGCTCGGCCGACGGCTGGTGAATCGTGCAGAGGATAGCCTGGCCGTGGTCCGCAAGCGAGCGAAGGAACGCCATGATGGCCCAAGCGCTCTGCGAGTCAAGACCCGACGTCGGCTCGTCGAGGAACAGCAGCAGACGGGGTTTGGCTGCGAGCTCGACGCCGATGGTCGTACGCTTACGGTGCTCGACGCTCAATGTCCCGACAATCGCCTCCGCATAATCTTCGAGCCCGCACATCTTCAGGCACTTCTCCGCGCTGCGCAAAAACATGTCAGTTGGGGTTGTCGAAGGCAACGATAGACTATTCGACGCACTATGCTTCCTTCTCTGCGATAGGGACTTCAGGTGGTTGACGAAGCTTGGCCGAGAAGATGAGCGCCTCGCGCACGGTTGACTGCTCAAGATGAGTATCCGTCTGCTGACAATATCCGCTGTGCAAGACAAATCAGCCTCCTGCAGTGAACAGAAAACAGCCAACGGCTTACGTTTGCGCTTGGAAATCCGGTGGGACAGAGTGCCCATTGACGAATGTGTGGCCAGAGACGACACCTGTATCAACGCGCTGCGCAAGGACGTTCAAGAGCGTCGTCTTGCCCGCGCCACTCTCGCCCATGAGCGCCGTGAGCCTGCCGGGGGCAACAAAGCCAGACACATCGTCGAGGAGCCGACGCTGCTCGCCGCCGCCAACGGGGACCGTGTACGACAAGCCCTGCCAGGTGAACACATCGCCGCTCGAGGTCGCTGCGCCCTCGAGCGCCTTCTCCGCCTCTGCCGAAATGCCCGGTGCCTGCGAATCCGAAGCTGAGGAGGGCGTAGGAGCCTTGCCCTTCTCAGCGTCCGCAGGGGAGGAGCTTTGGACTTTGCGTGACCCGCGCTTGAAGAGGGTGATGGCAGTCTCAACAGACAAGGAGGTGTTCATCTCGGTGAGTGCGAGGAGCGCGGCAATGAAAGCAACACCGAACGCGACGACGATGCCGTAGTTCTACAGCGAGATATGAGTCCAGAACCATGGGAAAACATGACGGACATACCATCCAAAGATTTGAGTACGAGTACCCGTACGAAAGGTTGACGAATCGATTACCGTCGACGATGTTCGAACCTGGTACAGATCCAACCGTCGGGCAAACCTGGTTCTCGAGCTGCACGCCTTCGTACCCAGGACCCTGCGGCACAAGTCCAGCACATGTACCCTGGAGCGTATGGAACTCGTTCGTGATGAGGCCCTCGAACGCATAGCGTAGCGGGTTGATGTACGTGATCCAACGGAGAGCGCCAGGGACGGATGGCTTGGGAATGGTGTAGCCGGTGTAGATAGACAGGACCAGGACTGAAATACCCGCAAAGGCTTGTGCGGATGCCTCGGCCTTGAAGCCCGCGGCGATCGCGCGGAACCAGCCTTTCATAATGATGGATACCGTGTAGACGAAGAGCAGGAAGATGCTGCACAGCGTGTAAGCAAAATGAAAATCTAGGAAGGAAGAGATGCGCACAAGAACTGTCCGGCTGTTCGTTGCAAGTCTACCATGAAGTAGATAATGACGGAGTAGACGACGAGGATGGCGAAGGTAATCGGCATGTCCACTGCACAAGTGTGAGTTCGAGCCAAGAGAAGTATACAAACGGGCACGTACCGAGAGTCAGCGCAACAGCTTCGACGAATGGATGGTACATGGCACCGCGCATCTGGCGATGCACGATGGGCCGCTGTGCGTAGAGGGACGGAATCTCGCTCATGGCAGTAAGAGCTCCGAAGAGGATAGCAAAGAACAGAACACCGCCACGCGAGAAGTACGCGGAAGTGCTCTCAGGGACCTTGTAGAAAACCGTGCCCATGATGATAGCCTGGAAGACGAAGGAGAGCGCATTGAGCATCGTGAAGAGCATGTTGCCGCGCATGATCTGGACGCGACGGAGCATTACGGCCTTGGTCTGCATCCACACCGAGACGATGTATGGCCTGCAACGGGCGCGGTGTATTAGCGAGTGACGCGAGAATGACGAAAGGAATGGGAAAGCTTACGAAGACTTGCGTGCGGTAGTAGCGTGCTCCTCTCGCGCGGAAAGCTTGTACTCAAGCGTACGATGCTCGTGTCCGACGTTGTCGCGCTTGTAGGCCTCGACTTCGTCGGTATTCGCCTTGCCAACGCGGGATTCAACGAAGTAACGAGCGAAGTCGTCGGCCGTGCGCGGGACGGGGTGGCCCGTCGGCGCCGGGTCGCGGGGAATGCGACCCATCGGGTCGGTGACGGCGACGAGGAAATCGGGAGTCGTCTGGCGGTTGGCTGGCTCGTAGCCCATGTCCTCAAAATAGCGGCGCGCCTGGTCTGCAGGACCAAAGTATGCCATGCGCCCCTCGTAGATGACGCATACTTTGTCGAAGAGCTCGTACAAGCTCTCGCTCGCTTGGTAGAGCGAGACAACGCTGGTGATGTTGAACGTGTCAGTCGCAATGCGCACCGCGCGCCCGAACTCGAGCGCCGTGCTAGCGTCGAGGCCACGCGTGGAGTTGTCCCACGCGGTGATGCGCGCCCGCGAGACCATTGCCTCTGAGATACTGACTCGCTTCTTCTCACCGCCGGACACTCCGCGGATCGCCGCGTCGCCGACCGGCGTCTTGCGTGCGTGGCGCAAGCCGAAGACGGTGGTGATCACTTCTGTAAGGCGGTTTATGGCGTCCTTGCGCGTGAGGCTATCGATGCGCTTCTGCGGCACGCGCGTCGTCGAGGCAAACTTGATCGTCTCCTCGACGCGGAGAGTCGGGAAGTGCACGTCGTCCTCCGGGCAGTAGAGGACGTCGCCGCGGTAGTGCTTTTCAAGCTGCTCAGGGGTGATAGAGTCGTAGAGAACCTCGCCCTCGACGGCGTGGTACTGATAGCGCTGGTTCGCGAGGACTTTCAGGAGAGTACTGCAACCCGAGCCCGGACGGCCGAGCACGAGGAGCATCTCACCGGGACGGACGACACCCTCGAAGCCCGAGAGGATGTCGCGCGTCTCGGGGTGGCGGCCGGCCTGGATATTGTGGAGGATCGTCGCCGGGTTGAACAGCGAGCCGAGCGTCTGCTGGTGGGCGGCGGTCGCGCCCTTGCCGACGACGCGGAGGCCCTTGAAGACGACGCCGAGGTTGCGCTGCTTGATGTTGGCCTCCTCGGCTCTGTCAATCGTGTGAGACTCCACAGGGCACGGATCGGACGGCTGCTTACTTGCGTACGACATGACGCACGGTGCGCTCGAAGTCGAAATTCTCCCCGGGCGCAAGAGTAACAGAGGACTGAGACGACGCGGGCGAGGGCGGCCGGTTGACGTGCTCGCTGGTCAACTGGCGCTCAAGAGCCTGCACACCGGCGGGGTCGAAGTGGTCGATGTTCACGCGCGAGCTCGACCGCGCGCGCGTGGCGTGAGGTCGGCCGTGCTCGTCCAACTCTCCTGGCGTCGTCGCAGGGGCGTGGTGTTGGTGCAGCCCGCCGTCCTCGACGATGATGCTGAGATGTTTCTGCTGCGCCTCCGAGTCGGCCATGGCGTCGTGTGGTCGTTACAAGCGCGAGTTCGCGCGTATTAAGGCAGATACTGTACTGATCTGGTTTGAGACGGGAGCAAGGGGGGAGGGAGGAGTCTGGAGGGGCGCGCCATATTATCTGTGGCTGGTCGGATTTAAGACAGAGTCGGGCCCGGGCCGCGCGTTGAGCCTGAGTGTGATTTCGGGACCCGGACGCGTACGTAATCCCGCTGACGCCATAACCTGAGCCTCCGCCGCCCGGGTTTCTTTGTGTTTGTAAGCCCTGCCACCTCTCAGTTAGTATGCGACAATGACTATTTGCTCAGATCTGGCTGGGACACAAGACGCGTGTACGATTGTCACTGAAACGGCGCGCGCGATCGCGACACAGGGATTGGCGGTGCGACTCTGTCCCGACACTTGAAGGTGCCACGTTCATCCCCGGAGGTCCTCACACGGGGCCCGAAAGCTCCCATACGTGTCGCGCAGCCTGCGGTTTGAATCGTAAGACGTTCGTTCGTCGGATTGCTTCAGAACTGACTGCAGAATCACATGGGTAGAAATAGCTTGTGTCTTGGCTGGTCCTTGGTTATCTCGAAGCCCTATCGATAAGGCTGACGCGTCTACGTGCCTGTCGCCGGTACACTGCGCAACCACACTGCATTTGTGTGCGGGCGCCAACGTCGGAGGACCGCGACCGGCGTGCGCAATGTACGTGGCGCATGCAGCAATGACGACAGTAAATGAGCATGACAAAATCATGTTTGAGTTCACTGCTCGGGATAATGCTTGCCAATCAGGCACTTGCAGATTCAAAAGGCAATCATGGATCGACACCCGACAAAGCGCGTCGAGATCACGTGATCAATGAGTCCCGGGCGTAACATAAAACAAAGTGCCCCTAGTACTGTAAGCCGACGAGGCCCAGCCTGTACAACAGCACACCTAAGCTACCCTCGCACGGTATAGAGTAGCAAGCACATGCTCGCTCTACGGACTGCTGGATACGCAGCTGCGTAGGAGACACAGGAACAGGATCATCCCAAAGATCAAAGGGTACGCTAATCATCAGGCTCGGCCACCTCGCTATGGGTTCGACCAAAGAACAACAATGCTCTCAGGTCGCCTGTAGCCGCGATTGATCTCGTTCAAGCGCGTATTCAGTTGGGCTCCGACGCTGCTACAAGAACAAGCTGCCCCTACACTCGTACTGTGCCTATCACTAGACGGTTATCCTAGGGTTACACTGACCTGTGATACAAAAACAAAGATAGAAGCGGGAGCGTGCTAAGCAGGTGCAAGGCTACTGCGTTGTAGCATACTGCCAGAGCAGCTGCGTGTGCTCTTCGTCCGACTTGCCATCGTCCAAGGATACGCTATGTATCTCGTTGGAGAGAAGGGATCCTAATAAATCAATTGGGTGCTTTTATCGATAAACAGAGGTTTTAGGACTTACGGACGAGCACCTTCTTCACCCTGCCATCCTTGTCGGTTATAGGTTCGAAGCCCATACCCCGTATCAGCTCGAGCTTCAGCCTGCAATGCGTCAATGAGTACTTCAAGCTGTATAAGTGCGCGAGACTCACGTCGAAGAGTCGAGTTCGTGTTCGGCAGTGGCATCTGTACGGTTGAGCGCCTTCTCCTCGTCGTTCAGCTCCATAATCTCTGCTTCACGCGCCGAAAGCAAGTCCTCGGCGTCGTTTATGGATTTGGCGACGGCCATCTTTGACGCCTCGAGCTCGATGCGGCGCGCTTCGTGCTCGGTCTCGGAGGGTACGCCTTTGGGGCGCGTCGCTGCGACTTTGGCAGATTCGAATTGTCGCGCGAGGTCTGCGAGTGGTCAGTAAACGATCCAAGAATGTCAATATATAACGCACTACGCAAGTTCGAGCGGACGGATTCTATCTCCTTTTCGCGCGTGGCTGCGCGGTTGCGCATGAGCTCGTCGGTTCGCTTGAGGGTCATGTAGTCCTCCGTCGGGTCGACGTCCGGCGTCATTTGCGATATAGTGTGCCTATGCATGCAGAGTCAGCCCATAGGCGTGGCTAGCGGGGCTGTGGAAGCGTACAGCACATCGGTCCAGCTCATCGTGGCAGACGACGCGGTTGAGTCCGGGTTCAAACACGAGTTCAACCCCCGACGTTCGACACCTGTCTCGCTCCTCCGCTTCACTCCATGCACACACGAGGCGTACTAGGATCCCTGACACTTCGATTGCTACATTTGATTGAAGAAACCCGGGTTGAACGCGGAGAGGAAACTGTGGCCTATAAAGAGCTGGTGTGAGCTGTGACGCGCGACATGTAGCCGCACCAGCTCATGCCACTTTTTTTGTAATGCTTGCATTCAACCACACACTCGGCACTGTTCACCGGAACATGCTTCGCTCTCTCTTCCTTCAGCCTTAGTATAAATGCGTCCAGCCAATGACTCCATATCGTTGCATGATGCCGGTCAAGGTTTGGCAGAGTGTAAGTCCGACAGTCGTGCGAGCTGATGCAGGGAAACTGGGCCGGTGCGAAGAAAGCGTTGAATTCGTAAAGCCATCCGTACTACGTCTAGACAAAAGATCAGGGACTAAGGTAAGAATGATCAGTGACCATGCGGGTCGGTCTCCTCCTTCTGTTCTGAGCGCAACCGCGTAAGTGCAAGCTATGGTGTGTACGCGGAGATACTCACCCGGTGCAACCTGCAGCGAATCGTCGATTCGCAAAAGCGACACAGCGGCCTCGTACGCGGACTTGAGGCTGCGAACCTTGCTGATCGTTGGCTCCAGGATACCCGCACGCAAGTTGTCGCGTGCGTCGCCTTTGGTGAGGTCGAGTCCGTAGTGCATCAGCGCCTTCTTCGGGTCTCCGGCAGGGGCCTTCTGCGCCGCGCTATGGTACGCGCGCAGCTTCGCGACAAGGTCCGTCGAGTCCTTCGCCGCGTTGACCGCAAGCGTTTTCGGGATAACGAGCAGCGCGCTGGCAAACTCGGCGATGGCGAGTTGTTCGCGCGAACCCTAAGCGAAGGTGAGCAATGCCGATAAGGCATTCGCGGTACGTTCTGTGGCGTACCAGGGTGGTTGCGAAGTTTTCCAAATAAATGCTCAGAGCAACCTCCACCGCGCCTCCACCAGCAACGACGGACCCGCTCTCCAATACTTGCTTAAGCGCAGAGAGCACATCGTGCACAGCACGCTCCATCTCGTCGAGCATGTAGTCGTTCGCACCGCGCAGGATGATGGAGCTCGTCTGGACGAGCTTCGTGCCCTTGATGAGGATGAGCTCGTCGTCTGATATCCGCTCTTGCACGACTTCGTCCGCAGTGCCGAGGTTGCTCGCATCGAAGACTTCCTCTCCGGTGTCAACGCTCGTGAGGTCCGTCACCATTGTCGCGCCTGTCGCCTTCGCAAGCCTGCGCAGATCCTCCTTCTTGCACCGACGCACGGCCATCGCGCCCGCCTCTACGAACGCCTTCAAGCAGAGATCATCAATGCCCTTCGTGGTGAGCACAACGTTTGCGCCAGCCGCGAGGATTTTGCGAATCCGCTCCAGTGTAATCTCGGATTCACTGCAAAGCGTCAGTCGCCGACAGCTGCACACACGGCAAGTCACGAACCGCTTGCGGATTTCCTCGAGGGCATCGGGGTTGTCGACGAGGATCTGGACACCTAGGTGCATGCGCGCCTTTTGCAAGTTCATGTCGAGGATGGCAATTTTGGGGTTTATAATCCGCGTCTTCATCGCTGGAAGATGCTAAGCCCATGATCGTCGGCACGAAGAGCCCGAGCATACCTTGACTCGCGACTGTGCAGTTAAGGGCAAAACCCTTAAGGTAGACGGATTCGCGAGCGCTCTTTCCGTGCGCTTTCAAGACGTTGACCGCCTTGACAGGGTACTTGAACGACTTGGAGCCCTCTGCCTGATGCTTGACGGAGAGCATAGCATCCACAGTCATTGGCGCAAAGATGTCCGCGTCGCTTTAGAACCGTTAGCCGAGTTTTATCGTCCTTTGTCATCGACTGCGCACTCTGCAATGATTTTGCTGGACATGGACGTCTTTGCGGCGTTCACGAGCGCATCGCGTCCGAGCGAGTCGATCTTGACGCTCAATTGCTCCGCCATGAACTTGGTCGCCTCGCGGCACGCCTGTCTGTAGCCCGTGATGATGGTGGTCGGGTGGATCTTTTGCTTGACGAGCTCGTTCGCGCGGCGCAGGAGCTCGGCGGCGATGAGCACGACACTCGTGGTGCCGTCGCCAACCTCCTTATCCTGCTTCTGCGAGAGCTCGACGAATATGCGCCCTGCCGGGTTCTCGACGTTCAGCAGGCTCAGGATCGTTGCGCCGTCGTTGGAGATTGTAACCTCCTGTAAACACGCGTCAGTCAGTAGAGCGTTCAGTCGCCCAAGATAATCACGCACGCCGATGCTGTCGACCATCATCTTGTCGAGTCCGAGTGGTCCGAGCGAGCTCCGTACGATGTTGGCGATGGACATGGCGGCGATGACTGGGCGTGCGCGTTCAGCAGCGTTCAGCAGAGAATTACGGACGTACCATTCTGATCGCGCACGTCCTGGCCATTGACTCGCGTGACGCCGAGAAGAGCGCCTGCAGACGGGTTGCGGTACATGATTCTGCTGGCGGCGCGTGTGGCAGACCGTTTTGCGGCTGAGGTTGAAACGCGTGTCGGCTCTTGCTTTTGGCGCGATATTCTATACTAAACCCTCCAACTTCAGGCATTCCCTCAGGCATATTTCCTGATGAGTCTCGATGAACTGGGAGTCTAGGTTGGCAGGGTCAAAGACGATCACGGCATACAGTACTACATGATTGGAATATGAGGTATGTATTCCTTAGACCTGGCGTTTGCTTTTCTCCGGGACTGTGACGATCATGACGAGGTCGCCGTATATGCTGCTAAGACTAGCCTCGTTCCCGTATGCGACAAAGTGCGACTCCACGCGGGTACTTGAAGTGTAAGGAACGATCCATTCGACGGGCACCGCCTTCTTCGCAGCCTTGACGTAGTACTCGTAGCTGTAGTGATCAGGCTCAGGAATGTACGGCTCGACAAGCTCCGCCTTTCTCCATTCCATCTCCTCAGCCCAGCTGTCGACTTGTCCATCTCCCGAGTAGACGGAGTCGAGGAGATAGACACCGGTTCTTCCGAAGTTGTACGCCATTGCGAGTTTGGGCTGGAGGCCGAGTAGGTGTGCGGTGTGGAAGATGGCGCGGTCGCCACCCTTGAGGACATGCGAAAGGTCTTGGAGGGCTTTCTTCCGTTGTTTCCATTCAACTTTTGCGGGGACTGGGTACTGGTGCTTCAAGCCGAACCCAAGGCGGCCGCCAGCAGGGAAGAAGGTCTCGTCTTTGAGCACGTTCTGGAACGCAAGCTGGAGTGACTCGATCGAGGGAAGCGAGGGGACCGCTGTCAGGCCTTCCGTAAAGTAGAGGTTGTAGGTGAGAGTGATACGATGGCCAGACTTGACGGGGAGGACCTCGTGTTCGACGTCACTGTAGAACGCGACCCAGGAGACTTGCTCAGAAGACGTATAGGCAGCAGCACTGGCGTCGTGGACATGCTCGCGACCGTCGTGACGAAGAACGAGAGCGCCTCCTTCGTGCTTCGTAGGGAAGTTCAGCACGAGAGAACCGAACATATCGTCGCCGCGGGGCGTGTCCTTGTGAGCCTTGAAGAACGAGCCAGGTCCTGTGACATCCATCAATACGAGTTCAGGACGAGGCATCGAGGTAAACGCACCGTAGACGTTGAGCTTGTACAGCTCCGCCTTGATGTTGCGGGGCTGATCTTCCCAGCCGAAGAGCGCATTCTGCACGGCTTGCAGCAGGCCCGCGCTCACGATATCGAGATTCAGTCCGAAATCCGCCTTGTCGAGTTTGCCAGCCTTGCGGTACGACTCGTCGAGAACGTCCTTCTGATCCATGCCGAACGTCGCCGCGTCGCACGCAGCAGCGAGCTTTTGCAGGTCGGCTTCGGATGCGGCATCCTTGCTGAGGTTGACGCGACTGAATAGTAATACAGCATCAGAGGTCGCTGGAGAGAACGACGCGGTTTCAATGACGCACAAAGGTTCTTTGTCGAGGAAGAGGTTGAATTGGTCGCGCGGGAAGGACCAGACGCCGTCGCCGAAGAAAGGCTTGGGCTCGACGACAGCGTCGCTGAGCAGGGCGCGGTGGGACTGGGTAATGGTAGAGGCAGACATGCTAACGAAGTAGGTCGATGCTGGTCATGTCGTCGCCGTCGACGAGATTATAAGGCTCGTAGGATGTGAATGTGGCGGGCTAAGCGGCCGCCACTATCACACGGATTACCTCTTACCGCCACCACCGCAGAGGCAGTTTACGCGATGAAGGTAAGACGAAGCAGATCGGCGCATACGCTGTACGTGTTGACGACAAGTGTCGACCTTGAGCGTTTGCGGGGCAGGTCTCGGTTCACCATCTCCGACAGGTTCAGAGCTGCGGCTCGTCACATGACTGCTCAGGCAAATAGGACAAAGACTGAGAGTAAGTAGTACTCAGCACACGTACATCAAATGAACTTCCATTCGTTCAGTCTAAATCTCCGAGTGCATACACTGGCAGGACTACCCTATGCCGTCATACGATCACCATGAGGAGGAACCGTCGCAATGAGGACGAGATCCCCGTACACAGACGCAAGCATAGCATCATTGCCATACGCAACATAGTCCGTCTTGACGCGCGTAATCGACTCGCGCGGAGTGACCCATTGTACAGCATTCTTCCTCAACCGCGCCTCGTCCTCCTCGCTCATCGAAGGGTACCAGGGCTCCTTCATCTTCTCGACATGCTCGCCCTTCGTCCAATCCATCGCCTCCCTCCAGTTGTCGATCTGGTACCCGCCCTCGAAGACATGGTCGAGTAGATAAACACCCGCGTATTCGAGTTCGTATGCGAGGCGGAGCGCGGGCTGTAGTCCGACGGCAGAAGCGGCTTGGAAGAGCGCGCGGTCGCCGCCTTTGAGCGCACTTGCCAGAGAGCGGAGGACATCCCTCGCTTTCTCCATGGAGTCCTCGTCCATGTCCGGGTTTGCCGGGACGGGGTACTGGTGCTTCAGGGCGAATCCGAGGCGGCCGCCGTCAGGGAAGAACGCGGGGTCTTGCAAGAGACGTTTGAATGCGTCTAGCAGTGGCTCCACCCCGACGGGAGGTGCAAGAGACTGAGCGGGTGGAGCGGCGAAGTAGAGGTTGTAGGTCAGTGTGATGCGGTATCCCGACTGGACTGGCAGAACTTCATGCTCGACGTCGCTGTAGAAAGCTACCCACGACACTTGATTGGG
>KV426659.1:0-18988 GCA_001632375.1 Exidia glandulosa HHB12029 | reverse complement strand
TTGGCACCACGAGCCGCGTCTTTACTCGTGGGCCTCGTCAAAAACCTCCTTGGGCTGGGAGGTCTCTGCCGCGGGCGTCGTTGGTGCAGCGGCGCCGAGGTTGAGCTTGCGGATAGCCTCGGCGATGGCTGTCTCGACCAGACGTGCAACGTGCGGGCAGCGAGCATCACCTGCATGGTGACCAACTTCGCCGCATGCGAAGCAGGCACCCCGGGCGCGGGCGTCAGCACGGAAGCGGGCTCGGTTGCGGTCGACGTCCATTGGCTTGACATCAGGCTCGCGACGCGGAGTGACAGGTGCAGGCGCGGAAGCAGGGACTGGGGTCGTCCGTGCAGCAGGAGCGGGCGTGTTACGAGTGGGTGCAGTACGCGCCGCAGGTGCGGGCTGCTTGCGGAACGTCTGGCGCTCGCGCCACTGCTGCTCAAGGCGCGATGCCTCAGCCATGAGCTCCTGCAGGTCGGCAGGCAGACTGGGAAGGCGGTAGACGCTGTCGAGCAGAGAGGTGTTGAGTCCTCTCTTGAACTTGCGCTGGAGCTCGACGTCGCCGTAACCAGACTGCTTCGAGTACGACAGGAAGTCCGTGATGTAGTCGTCAACGGACCGGCTGCCCTGTTCCAACGCGTCGAGCTTGTTGGCGGCATCACCTGCCTCGTCCGTCAAAACGAAGTTCCGAGCGAAGTCGGCCTCGAAGTCCACCAGTGACGGGTAGGGGTCGTCGCCGTCCATGAACTGCTGGGTGACGTTGCCAGCCCAGATCGCCGCAGCGCCAAGCTTCATCCACGAGAGTATGAAGAGGATCTTGTCGTTGTCGGTGCGGAAATCCTCGGGCTTGCCTTGCATGTGCAACCAGCACTGACGAATGAAGGCACGGCCTTTGCTGCGGTCGCCGTCGAAGGCGGTGGGTTTGGCGGCATAGTTGCGCCGTTTTGGCTCAGCAGGTGCCGGTGCTCGAGCACGGTTGGCAGCTGCCAGTTGCTCGGCAATAATGTACGACGCGCGGCGCTGGGCCTCCAACTCGAGCTCGCCCTGGTAGACTTGGTTGCGCAGGCGCGCGAGCTCTTCTTCAGGCGTCTCCTGTACTGGCGCGCCGTCGGCCGTGGTGTCAGGCATAGGTGTGTGTATGGTGTGGATGTATGGTGGATTCTTGATCTTCTGTCAGGGCGACGCCGACTAGCGCAGACCGAGAGAGGAGAAAGCGGGAGAAGCTGCTGGGGAGCGAGCACAGGGCCAACCACACCACACAACTAAGACCAGATCCGAGGAAGCGCGCTAGGCAGCGGGAATCCTAAGTTGAAGACAGAGCTACATACAGTAAGAGTGCGGCGTACCTAGGCAGCGGGAATCCTAAGAGATCAAGAATGAGGATCCGGAAGCTGCCGTGGCACAGATATCAACGAAGCGGGAACGGCCGGGATCATGAGTGTGGGAGACTATATAGTATCTAAAGAGACCATAGAAAGAGAAAAGAAAGAGAATATGTGGAACCCTGACAGACGCAACGTCCAGATTTGAGCAACAGTGACTGCGTGACAATCCCGCGGGCGCCCGCGGGATTGTCACCGTCACATCGCTCGTGCTGTAAACGGCCACTCACAGCGACGTATTCAGTTCAATTTTTGCGCAAAATACTTCATAGACTCAAACCATGCACAGCTGACTGAAAAACGTTTCATGTCCCTTAGTATTAAGGGCTTAACAGGGGGTACAAGCCTCAGCATGCGGCGCGGCGCGGACCACTTGACATGCAACGTTGAGCAGCCTGAACAGCATCAATATTAACTGTCTAAAGTGTTCTCAAGACGTAGCTCTTGCATGCGAACTGCGAGTTCAAGCTCCTCGGGAGACTCGAAATTCTGCAGCGTCGAGCGGTGCTGCAGAAAAAGCATGCGCTCTTTGAATGCCTTCTTCCAAGTCGCCTCTTTCTGGAGCAATGCTGTTCCCAGCACAGAATGGTTGTCTGGCTTATTAACACTCTCCTTTATCGTTCTCCCAGCGACGTATTCCGAGGTCTTGCGCTTTCGAAATCGTTTGGCCATCAGGCGGATGTCGGCCTGCGATTCGGGGGACTTGTGCACATGTGAGCGGTACAGCATATCGAAGTGCTGCGCCATATGCTTGATGGTAGCGGCCAATGCGGGAATAGCGGGTGTGACCTTCTTGAGATAATCGATCGAGAAATTCGACCCAGCGCGTGTATGCCACTCCTGGAGGATAGAATGAGCGACATTGCTCCGAGCATATTGTACGCACCCTCTGCTCGCGATTAATATGCTCTTGCAATTCGTCGACTGGGAAGAATGAGTCGGGGTGCCCTTGAGTGTTCACAAGCCAACAGTTGCGGATGAGATCACTGCAGACACATTAGAGAGTATTCAAAAGCTCGAATACGATTATCGTCACCGAAGCTCAGGAGTGCTCTCGTACTTGCGCCACTGAATGTAGTCCAGCATGTCGTTGCCGTAGTTCCCGTGTCCGCCGCCTTTGAAGAATATAGCGAGAGGCGAACAGAGAGTGTCCAAGAGCCCAACATCGCCGTGTTTGATTGCGAATCGCTCGAGCTGCAGCAACATAAGGTCACTGTTCGCAATTATGCGTGCTTCGAGGCGCTGATCCACAAGTGCAGTACGAGCACTTGTCTCTGTGAGGCGGGATGCCGCCTGAGAGTCACCCTGCTGCGCTGCGATATGCGCGTCATCGAGATACGAGAGGCCACTGAGAGACTGCCTCTCGCGTACAATCTTGTTCACGAGATTACTGAAGACGCTCGGATCGCGAACGGAATATGCCCAGGCCACCAGATCATCGACAGAGTTCGTGCCCGAGGCCCACATCCAGTTGTCCAGTGTGCTCGCTGTCCAGAAATGAAGCAGAAATTCGTCCAGCGTATGAACGTTGGGCGACTTGATCTTTGCCGTGAGACCGTGTCGATTGAGAACATTAATCTCGCGTGCGAAGCCGTCACCCGCGCTGTTGCCACGGTGGTTGTGGAAAATAGCGTATGCGAGATTCATGCGATTATGAAAGAAGCCGTGGACTGGGAGCAGCCACTCGAGTCGATCAAAGCCGTTATCATCTTCGCTGAGAAGAGACTTGAGTCCCTTCATCCGCTGACCAGTGAGAAGATCTCCAGCGAAAGGAATGACGCCATTGAGTGCAATCCGCTGCTCATGCTCCGCCGTGTCAAGGTCTAGCTGTCGGAGAACTTCCTGAATGACGAGCGCGTTGCCCTCGTAGCTGGACTGATCGATCTGGGCAGTTCCCAGTGGCCAGTATTTCACCTTGTGCTCAGGTCCGTGCGGAAGCGCCGAGATTGCAGCGGGGCGCTGGAGCAAGGGATCGAAACGTAGCGGATGATCTGCAAGCTCGCGCACAGAGAAGAGAGCTGACAGAACCAGATGTACCTTGAACGGATGGATAGAGCGGAGTGCGTCCATGTCCAAGAGATCTTTCCAACGTATCTCCTGCAGAGTTCCGCCAGGCGTTAGGAGCCGCGGAATAGAGCGCTTGTCAAAATGCTGCACCATGTCGATGAACTTGTCGGGAAGTTGGACGACGGTCATTGCGGTACAGTTGACGCCCTGACTCTGATTATCAACGCGCTGCGACTCGACATGCACATTGAAGCGGATGTTGTCCGACGGCACCATGAACGCGCCACGGCTGACAACGGCCTGCGCCTCGCTAATGGCCTTCGCGGAGAACTGGGAGAGCATTCTGTCCGCCCATGTGCGACTCATAGAGATCCCAAACGCGTTAAGAACATCGAAAGAGCGCACAGGGACGCCCTCGGCTTTGAGAAACATACTGAGAAGGTTCTGCAGCTTCCCGTTGCGGCGCGAGCGCGAGAAGACCATAATGTTAAGGACAACTGCAGCTAGAGTGTCCGGCTTCTTCGTAGCATTACGTCGTTGCTGATCGTAGGTCTCCATGAGTTCGAGCAAAGTAGCATAGAGACGGGGCGCGTGCGTGACAAGATCGTTGAAAATCCCCAAAAGAGTGATGGACTGGAGCTGTTCGAGGTCGAGAGACTCGGGATCAAGTGTTGTCTGCTTTTCATACGCCTCTAGTTCGCGTTTGAAGACAGAAACGATCAGGCTGAAAGCGAATTGCTCGAGTGTGTCGTGTGCACCGAGAGGCTGCTTCCCGACACCTTTTCCGGTGCGGGGAGGTCTGTGCATGGTACGGAGGAGCTGGGAAAGACGTCCGTCCTTCGTGAACGTGTTGCGGGTGTGCGCCAGATTGTTGTCGGAGCGACAGGCAGTGTCGCCCCAAAAAAGCGCGATACAGAAGTCCATGAGCGGCAAGTCGAGTCTATGCATGAGTTCCAGTATATGGGAGACGCGATCGACGACAGGCGAGGCACGAGAGACCTCGGGGACCTCGGTGGGCGATGGAGAGTTCGGCGCAGACATCGTGACGCGTGCAAGAAAAAGCGTAGTTTATTTCGCCGATTTAACGCGATATAATGCACTATGGGAGCTATGGTAGTACTGGTGCAAATGCGCGAGGAGAACGGAGGTCTGTGTGGCAAGATATGAGTCGGTCGGGTGGCGGGATAATCGAGGGGTCCCTCTACCGTCGGAAGCTTCCAGGCCTTCTGGAACGCGTCCGGTCGTTCGGCCAAACATTGGCAAACACCGGACGCAAACCGCCGTAGGCGGTTTGCCCGCGTTCCAGAAGGCCTGGATTATCGAGGCTAGTGTCTCCGACTCCATCCAACGGGCCCACAGTTTGGAGGAGGATTATATCCAACACCGAGTCTCGAAAGTGCGCCCAGGGTCAACTTGCGCAGGCCGCGCAAGTGTTGTAGACGCGGGAGCTCTTTCTATCAACCGGTGTCAGCTCGAGGCACATTGTCAAAGGAAGCCACGGTCGGACGTACCGGAAGGGCTATGTATAGATCAAAGGACAGCTCGGTCAGATGGGGTAAGGATCTGGTCAGGGCTATAGACGAGAGTGAGATGGAGTAACCCTTGTTAGAGTTCAAGGGGTTTAACAATCACCTTCGATGTAATCCAACTGATACCCGCCGTTGATTGTCAAGGACCTGACACCCGTTCGCGTAGCCCATTTTGAAACTTCCTCTGTTACAGCATGTTGGCTGGTGTAGCGTACGTTCAGGTCCAGACTAGTGATGGAGGGGCATATTTCCGCCAGGACGGTGCAAGACCCGGACGTCGTAAGTGAGACTACTTGATCGAGCCGCAGCCCCGTATCTGCAAGATAGCTTTGGAATATAGCAGCGGCGTAGGTGCGGGAACCGCGTTTGTCCGCCAGGAGGGCGAGGTGTTGCAGCTTGCGCGCGCCGCGCAAGAGTTGCACGAGCGTTCGAGTACACTCTTGAGCGGAGGTAGACCCGTGAAGCATCTCCATAAAGGACGAGCCTTTGTTGTTGTCCCATTTATCCTTGGGTATGTCGCTGCGCAAGATCAGGCCGAACTTCCTGCGTCAGAGTTGGTCAGGAATCTCTGTCGATAGTTCGTACTGACTTGACGCATCGCAGGAGAGCGGGATTGTCTATAATTCCTCGCATAGCCTCGGTGCACTCGTTTAGATACCCAGCGATACGCACGGCACTGAACACGCGAGACAGCGCCGCTACACGGATTGAGCGGCTTGTGACGGACCAAGGGGGCACCGGAAGCAAATATCCGGAGATCACCGTAGGTAGGTACACTACGGCACGCTTCGATGCGCTCAGCCTAACCCCCTCGTGATGCATCACGGATATCGGCGGATTGCCCGCCGAGGGTCATCTTCGGTTTGGCCCCTGTTCATAATGCAAAGATACGCATAGCCTGCGCTATGCACGTCCCTCACACATTGTCTCGACGAAACGAGGACATAAGTGGAATATGCGCAACCCTCTAAACGTGGAAAGACAGCGCATGGACAGACCTGCAACCTCGTTGCATCGTCCGCTGCATGAACCAAACGCATCACACCAGTAAAACTGTGTCCCATCGGACCGCAGAAAGACACAGCGTTGCGGGAAGAGACACCCTGCGTCTATCTTTGACGGATAGCATCCGAGACGGCAAGAACTCGGCGCGGGCGCGCTCCGAGCGCCTTGCTTTCGACCAACTCATTACCGACTTGGAAGAGATAATACGAGCTATATTCACTATGAGGGAATGATCTATGGGCTCTTATAGTCTCTAAAGTTGTGCATCCACCCACTCTGAACCAAGCCTGAAATTTATTTCGACTTTCTGCGAATTACCCCGGGCTTGGGCACGGCACGCTCCGTTCCTCTGACAGTCTCCCTCACTTCCTTTCCCAACGCCTGCCGCACACCAAACGCAAACACGCACCGACGAAGCCGACACTGGCTCAAAGTACGCTCGTCGTCTGTATGCAGTTCCTCTAGTTACGGCTTCCCGCTTGACCAGCGTAATGCGTTGGTAGGTTCGTGGACGCGAGCAGCTACGCGTGTCGCCCCGCCGTGTGGACGGACGCGCGATCGTGCATTTCGATGCGCGTTGGGTCTGAGACGCTGTCGCCGCGGTCGTCGGGTCTCGGTTTTGCCGCCCCCGCTCCGTAGTAATAACAAGATAGGAATGTATCATGCCTTCGCACAGTGTACACGGATATATGGAGTCTATAGACTGGCCTGAAGTTATCGAGGGAAATGTACTGTTCCAGCCTCGCATGGATCGGTGCCTCGGACCGGCGCTGCTGATCAGGGGAAGCTTGGACATTTTTGGTCCCGCGGCGGTCTTTCTCCTTCCACTCCCACCGCCGCACGTTGCCCGCGCCGAATGCACCACGGTTACGCGCTGTGAACCGGACTTCTTGCTCCGTTCACTTTATTTGCTCGACGGCGCGCGCGACAGCACGCGACAGCACGCGAAAGCAAGCGACAAGAGATTTACCTGCGCGCAACTCCAGGCCCACCGTCCTACAGAGTCTCACCCTTCCAGTAGCGCCCTGACCGACAGCAATAACACCACTAGTCGATGACTATGGGACAATCGACAAGTTGCGCGCACTGTATCTCACACTCGGCCTGCGACTTTCCGTCCGTTTTCCGTTCCATACCGCCAGTGCTCGCTCAATCTCGTCTGCGGTCTGGCGATTCCCTTCCCGCTGGCGTATCTCTCTGCCGAGTACGCTCATACATGAAAGCACACTTAGCTGCTTTCCGCGCTCCTCGCTCGTCCTATCCCCTGTACTACTCCTGTCTTTACTGTCGACGCTCTGATCCAACTTGGCGTCCGGAAATCTACGCAATATCTGGTCTATAGCGATGATTCACGAACATGCATGCCCGTGCAGTCCGGAACCGCTCGTAAATTCTACACCGTCTCGTCTTTTTGGCAACAATTTCCAGTAGTGCTTATCTTAAGTTGTCGCTGTCGCGATAGTTCAGTATCTGCGGTGTTGTTCAATCTTGCATACTCAAGGTTGGATGATAATACTTTCATAACCTTGCTCGGGCGCAAATCTGCCGGAGCTCACTGTCCGTCCTGCCCTGCCGCGATCTCGAGTTCTAAGCCTGCCGTCGCTCCGACATGTCTTATTTCCGAAAGCCCTCGCGTCAAGCACCTTCTTCAGATGATTTCGCGGATATCTTGGGTGCGTGCTCAGTCCTTGCAGTGTGTTAGTGTCGCTCAAGTTGCCGATGCAGACTGGAAGCAGGAGGGCAGTAATTGGCGCTGCCTTCTGTGTGCAAACGCGAAGCCACAGAAGCTTTCTAATGCGCTGGAGCACGATAAGAGTACAAAGCACCGGACAGCGCGCTTCAATCGTGCTGCCAAAAAGGCGAAAGCTGTCGAAAAGGCCACCTCCGCGCCTTCGGCCGCGACAGCGGTCGACCCTTCCGCTGGATCAAGCACAGGTCCCGCGGATCGGACGCGGATACCCGCTGCTTTTACTACGCCGGGCGACCTGCTGGACTTGATGTCTGGCGCATTCCAGTCGAAATTGCAAAACACGTCTGTTCCCCAGGCAAGTAACGGCGAAGATGTGCATATGTTATACGAAGATACTCCGTCGTTTGAACCGACCATTCCTTTGCAAAGCGCCGCGGAAGAGCGAGCTGCAGCGCAACTGGCATTCGACTTGCTGCGGCGAGAGTATCGCGACGACCCTGATCTTGACTTTGGTTCCGACGACGACGATTGCGAGCGTGAAGAGCCTGACGTTGATCAAGAGCCCTCGATCTTTCAGGAGGTGCACTTTCCGTATCATTCTTTATCTGAACTAACAATGTCAAAGATCAATCTTGAAGGGACCACTGCAGGTCGGCGCAACCTGAAGCACCGCCGAGATGGGGAAGACGAGACTGATAACCCGTGGTTCCCATGGGCCAACAAGCAGGTACGAGTAGCTACACACCGTGTATGTCGTCTGAACCCCAGTAGGAGTGCTCTCTTGACGTTCTGATGCACTTGCGACGGTCTGCGCTCTCCCGCAACCAGATGAACCTCATCATCTGGCTTGCTATGTTCAATGGGGCGAAGGACATGCCGAGCGAACGCCAGATGCAGGATTCTGATAAGCTACTTCAGGATCTGTGCGGTATCGAGACAATTGACTACATCGGGGCCATGGGAAACAGATTCTCCGTCAATTCTTTGGCCGACATGCTGGCACAGGTGCGTGCATAATTACACTTTGAGCAGATATTCATATGGACGTAGGAGTGGGCCAATCCGCTCGTCAGCTCTCATCTGCACACACTTCCCGAGGATGCGGGACAACGCGCGCAGGAGGCTTGGCATGCAGAGCAGTGGATGACGCGCCTCCCACTCGATCTCGCTACCCCAATGATCCGCCAGAACAACCTCGATTATTACGTCTTCGAGCCTGCCCAACTTTCGTCCGATACTGTTTGCATGCCGTTTCGCTGGTTTACTCGCGCTGGAGAGATCTTTGCTCAGGCCTGGAAGCTATTACCTGTCACTCGCACGGCCGCCGACGGGTCCATCACCGCGGGCTGGCAGGTCCTCGAATACGACGATTTTGAAGTTTCCGCCTCTACGCTGCGTCTCCCCATGCCGCTCCTGGATCAGAGACGGGACATATCGAATGTGCCGTCTCCGAGGAACATCGTTGGTATGTCGGTATGCATTTGCAGTCTATTCTTCTGTCCGCTAACAATATTAGGCACATACCTGTCCGCTGACGCACATGAGAGTCGGACCCTCTCCCCTTGGACGCGCACGGATCCTACTCTCGGGAATCGGTGGCGTACGCTAGCAAATGGCGCGAGGGTGAAGGCGGCACCTGTGTGGCTATATGGTGACGACACGTCCGGTAACCAGTCCAAGAAGTGGAACAAGCACAATAGCTTCCTCTTCACACTTGCCGGCCTGCCTCGCGCGCACGCTCAAAAGGAGTTTCATATTCACTTTCTTACAACTTCGAATATTGCGCCGCCGATGGAGATGCTTGACGCTATCGTCAGCCAGTTCGAGTGAGTGACCACCATTTGCGCATTTTCACAAACTGTACTCATATCGCACTTAGGGAGGGTCAGGAAACCGGCATTTGGGCGTACGACTGCCACGAGAATGAGCTAGTACTGCTCATCCCGTCAGTATTTGCCATGCTCGGGGACAATCCCATGCAGAGCGAGTTCTGCTGCCATATTGGCATGCGCGGACGGTTTTTCTGCAGATCATGCCTTGTCGAGGGCAAGGCGCGTAAGGCGACGGCTGGAGACCCAGGCGAAGAAGGCGGGAGTGACGCTGCTAGTAGCGGGGGCGAAAGCGCGGCCTCTACTGCGTCGGCGGCATCTGACGCGTCTCAGCGCTCGAACGCGGCACCGACGGGCAAGAAGTTTAAAGAGACATTGCAACAGATGGTCGACCGCGTGCGACGCTTTACCAAGGTCAGTGCTCAGTCTTTCGACTGTCCGTTCGATTCACGCCCCTCAATAGCTCGGTATTCCTCGGTCTAAGACTGAAACGGTCGAGAACCTCGCAGAGATACGCACAGCAGCATTTCGCGATAAGAACGCGAAGAAGGAGTTCACAAAGCTCAAGACGGAGCATGGACTCAAAGATACTTTCTTTGAGCCTTTTGCACACAAGCTTTTCGACGCAGTGAAGAAGAAGAGAGGTCGGGCGCGCACGCGGGCCGCGGAGACGTTCAAGGCAACCCTGCCTCCGGATCTACTAGGACCTCTCTGGCGCCTCGACGGTGAGTTTTGGATGACATTGGGAGTACAACATTGATATGTGTTGCAGAGTTGGATCCTCATCAGGACACTCCTGTCGAAATTCTTCACGTCGTTCTACTCGGTATTATCAAATACTTCTGGCGGGATGCCGTCAAGAACCAGTGCAAGTCTGCACAGTCCCGTGCCGAGCTCATTGCCCGGCTCAACTCCTTTGATACATCTGGCCTCGGTATCCCTCCTTTGCGAGGTGAGACTCTGGTCACATATGCCGGATCACTCGTAGGACGAGATTTCCGGGCGATCGCCCAATCTGCGCCATTCACGCTGCATGGTCTCGTCAACGACGACTGCTACAGAGCTTGGACGTACCTCGCCAATCTGGTACCGCAGATTTGGCAGCCTGAGATTGTCGATATGGATGCCTACTTGGTACGCTTCCCTACTCCAGCTTGAACGCATCTCATTCTTGTAGGAGCGACTGACTACATCCATCAACGACTTCCTAGCAGCCACTGCTCAGTGGACACCTCAATGGTTCAACAAGCCCAAGTTTCATGTCCTGCTGCATCTCCCAGCGCATATCCGTCGCTTCGGACCAGCTATCCTTTTTGCAACGGAAGGATTCGAGTCCTTCAACGCCGTGATACGCGTCAAGAGCATTCATTCCAATCGCCAGGCGCCTTCCAGAGACATCGCTCGTGCGTTTGCCCATGGGGATCGCGTACGACATCTCCTCAGCGGTGGTTTCTTCTTCCGCCGTACGATCGACACTACCTTGCCTGCCCGCGGGACACTACCGCCTATCAATCTCGCCGAGCCGAAGCCCTCTCGACGTCGCGCCTATAATGCAGTTCGGCCTGATTTGCTACCCGGCCATGTACCGCTATGTGCAGGCGTATCGGCGCGCTCGATGCCATTGCTTCATCCGATCGTGCAAAAGTATCTTGGGCTGCCCTCGCCCGAGGAGACGGTCCTTGGAACGCTAGGTTCTTTGCACGTATCTCTCACCGGTTTCGCATATCTGATAACTTACCGCAGAGTACTCGAAGCCTCGCCATATCCAATTGTCCGACTCTGCACTGGCGCAGAAAACAGGCGGTATACCAGGCCTGTCTCTCACAGCAACTGTCAGTCTCTGTCAGCGCATACGCCTTCAGAACGGCGACTGTATCGAACCCGGACAATGGGTGTTATTCCGCGACGCAGAATCGGACACCGTACTCGCCGAGGACGATGATAACACTGTGTCACCAGCACCAGCACTGTCACTTGGTCGTGTCCATGAGATCGTCGAGTTATCTCGTGGAATCGGAGCACTGGAGCAGGTCATGCTATTATCTTCACCTGCGGAGCCACCCTCGTCTCTCTCGAACGTCTACCAGATGCCGATTGTGCCCTCTCTGACGCAGTGGAGGACATGTACAATCGCGGTACGTCGCGTCTCAATTATCTGGACTTGGGCAGAGCTGAACTAGCTGTAGAGTGCTGTATGCACTGTTAACGTACAGCACGATTGCGCCGATTTGCGGAGCACTTGCAAAGCCACCGCACACCGTGTCATTCGTCAAGAGCGGCACCTGACGGAAAGAACAATCCCTGTCATTGCCCACACAGATAACGGGAAGTGGATTGTTAATACTGGCCAGATGCGGGATGCACGCTATGTGCAGCAGATTGCTATCACTCCCCAACACCTCGATCTCGACCGGAGCATCATGTTAGGCGCCACAGCAATGGTGCGCCGCGAGAAGGCCAGTACCCAAGCAGCGACTCCCGTCACATCTCTGCCAGTATCTTCCTTGCGTCGGACCGTTGGTCATTCGTCCATGCTCTCTCAGGCTTCACCCATCTCGGCCGCGGGCAGCGCATCCGGGCCACTGCGTCCCGTTCGGCCTTTGTTGTCTCGACTAAATCTCCCACGCGTTCATAGCGAGTCCCTTCCTGGAACGAGTTCCGATGTGTCGCATCCAGCACGTTCTCCAAATGTGTCGACCATACCGAGCAGCGTCGAATTCGTCTTTGTACCGTATACAAGTCCAGACCACCCGCCTCAATAGAATGGATCATACAGGTGCGCCTTCTTTGGTACTTGACCGTGGTGCCCTGAAATTGAGTAAGATTTGCAGTTACTCTGCGAAGCTACGAGCCCGGTCTACGAGATCCGTGACTCTCTGTATTGTGACACAGTTTACTATAAAGTGCGTGTACTACGGTCTAGCTCATAAATATTCCATTTGTAAATACGATGTCACGTCTTTATAGCGCGTATTGAAACAGCATAATGGCTGTTCTGCAACACTGAAACGGTCCGATCGGTCGATCGGCGCGAGATTTAGATCCCGCGAACAGCCTTGTACTCAGACCATGATAGCTGTAATGGCGCACGGTGCCTCCGCAGCCAGCTTTCCTCAGTTTCCCTCGATCCGCGCGCATGCACGACCTCTGACGGACTGGCGCTTCTCCTTCATTGTACTTGTGGGCGATAAATTGACGCCCTGCCACCACTGCGTCCAGACGATCCTCCACCTACAAGTTCTCTACCCATGCTTCCATATCCAGCAGCCAAAGACCTTTGTTCTCGTGGTGCTGGCTGCTCTGTGTGTTCATCGGCTATGATACGCCCTCTGCGGTCCCTCGATTGTTACAGCACGTACAGCAACACACAGTTGGCTGGGAGTTTGGTATCTGATAAGTACGTACATTTCTCTCTGGTAGCTGGGAGGAACTAACGATGCCACCGCAGACGTGTGACTGTCATCCTCGTTTCATAATGGTGTTGATGAGGTTCTGCTTTGGAGATGGTGCGCCCACTGCGCCGTCGCTATCTATAATCTCATTTCTTTGGAACCTCTTCAGAGTAGTGCTGAGCACCACACACTTCAAGAGTGTCGTTGCTGTGTGCACTGTTTCTGCGCTATGAAGATTTCACGTCGAACATTGGTTTCCGGCGTGGACCGCGACTCGCGCGGTGGACACGCTTTCGTCCGGCGCCAGCCTGTTGACTGAACGCGCCCCTTCACGTGCACGCGCAGCTTGCGACCGGTGCCAGCCGTACAGAAATGGTATAAAAGGCGGCGGCAGCGGTCTTCGGGCGCCACGACCCCCCACACGCCTTGACCCAACGTTCCCTCGACTCCCCACCGCCAATGTCGCACAACTCGTCCTCGCCGACCCCGATGTCGCAAAGCACGCCCTCGTCGACTTCAGCGCCCCTCGGAGGCTTCAATCCGTTCAGCGCCCAGCCAGGTCACTTTGACAGCGCGATTGGTAGCTCTGGCAGCGGCTTCGACTTCACCGACAACCAGTCCTTGCCAGCTGGACCCGACTTCAACTTCGGCCCCGTATCTACTCAGCAGACACCGCTTGGGCCAACAGCAGAGGAGCTCGCGCTACAGCAGACGCGGAAGAAGCTGGCCCTGTTCGTCGACAACCTCGTATCCTGGTACGGCCTGACGGACGAGAACCGTCAGGAGTTGGTCAACTTCTGCTTGGTGCGTGCTCTCCTGGCTTCTGCTTGTAACCCGTCGATTCCTCGCTTCCATGCCGCTGACGTCCTGCTGTAGCTCTTTTCCATCGCCGTCGACCGGCACACCATCATGCTGCACGCGGTTCGTTTCGCGAAGGACTTCCGGCTCGAACGCAGGCTCGACACCGTCGAGGCGCATATGAAGCAGATCGCCGCTGGGGTCACCGATATTTCGACCCAGATCAATGTTAACTACAGTCTTCCGGCCCAAGCGACGGTGCGTAGTATGCTCTGGTGCCTGTGCCCGACGCTGACCAACTGTATTCCGACTCTGTTCCAGAAAAACATTCGAGGGCTCACAATGCAGCTTATTGCTCAACCGGATCGCGTACGGTACATGGATTTGGCTGACTCGGTCTTGGTATGTGCCCGTCTCATCGTTCCGTCTGGTGTTCTAACGACGTGCAAAGGAGGAGTTACAGAAGGGAAATAACGCCAACAAATTCGGCCTCGATAACGTCTTCGACACCCCTGTCCGCCGGCAGACGCTCGAGGCCGCGGTGCGACGGATTTGCTCCAGTGTGCGGAATGGATTCCGGCAAGACGTGCGTCGCGTGTCGCTCAACCGTCACACTGTCCCCGCTTACAATTACTTCAGATTCGCGATGCGTTAGGACTCGGACCGAAGGCCATGGGCGCAGCGAAGGGCCTTGTTGTATTTGCGGCGCATATGGCTCGGAAGTACAAGCCCGACGACGCATGCAACATCGTACTGGATGCATCGTCGCAGTTCACTATCAAGTTGGCCATTCTCGTGCGTAATCGTGTTCATTTCTGCCGTTGCTGCTCACGCATACTTCAGCGCTCATATGGTGTTGAAAAAGCGGACCTCCTGTCTATCGCAGAAGACGAGGACCAGCAAGCGCAGGCTGTCCCGCGCGGCGAGAAGCGCAAGGCCAACAGCGCCGGACGGGTCAAGAAGGGCTCAGACTTCTGGTCTCTCACGGAGAGCCACCTTGCCTGGCTCTCCACTATGTATGGCGAGGGCCGCTTTGACTTCATGAAGCCAACTTGGGATAAGTGCGTTGTCAAACGCTCGAGAACGCCCGCCCCATTCTAACTGAGTGCAGGTTCATAAAGGACACCGTACAAGAAGACATGACGAGGATCCCGTCGTCTTCTAACACGCCGTCGAAGGCTCTGTCGTCGTCCCCGGTTCCGCTCGCCCCTTCACCTGTTACGACATCTCCCGCCCCGCCGCTAATGCCGTTCACAAATATGCTCGAATCCTTCCTCAATTGACTTTCTAGTTTATACTGCCTCGAATATGACCTCGTCTTGCTTCCTACTGCCACTGTACTTACACTTGATTGAATTATTCCGGGAATCATAGAGTCGTTCGGCTTTCCGCGTGAAGTTGATTTGCGCGTGTTTGGGACACACCGCACCCCTCTTGTCCTCTTCCCATCTCCTCGCACTTCGATATCTTCGCTGGCCCGTCAAGTTCAGCTCACCAGCACCGCTGGGTACTCGTCTCCGTCTAAAAATCGTACCCGCGCGCTATCAGCTCGCTACTCTATTTGCAGGCACCGCTGCCCTCACCCGAAAACACCACGGCGAGTACGAAGCACCTGGCCTTCGAGTCTGTACGTACACCTCTATTATATGTGGTGTCTGCCGTGCTCTCATTTGTCTTTCCGTTGGTTGTGGAATCGTGCCCGCGTTCGGCCTGAGGTCGTGTCCTCACACCAGGTACTACGCGCAGATCCAGTACGCGCCGGGCCTGTATAGGCGAGTCTTATGGCTCAGTATCGCTGTGTACGCGTGATGAGCCTTCTTCAGTAGTCCGCACCGGCGCGCTACTTCGTGGTGGAAAGTCGGACGACACTACATGCTCACAGACGCTACAGGGTCACCGTACAGGGCGGGTACGTCGATGATCTCTAAATCCAGCCTGCTGACATGCCTACAGGTACTGGGACAAATGTAGTTTGAGTATACATGCCCACGTGCACCCGATGACTCACGGATGGGAACAGGAGCAGCTGGGCAAGATCGTCACCTCACGAGTGCGTTCTCGTTACTGCTCGTGGCTCGTTCCGACGTATTTTCTAACTTGTAACGCAGCTGCGGCAACTCAGGCGCGAACCAGAACGCGATGTGAGTGCCATTTACATTTTTAACGAGGTGTCTGACCGGGATTGCTTTATTAGTATGCGACTGCCGCGCTCAGTCAAGTCTTCGCACGCAGGTGTGGTGCGTGAACCTCACTGCCGTGCCCACCGTTTACTGACCTGTGCGACGGTATCTCTTAGCCGACCACTCGCTTTCTGACGCTCCCTTCACAGGCTGCACGGGTTATGTGTTTCTTGCGAAGGTACGAGCGCCGGTTCATGGTGATGCGGGTACTATCCAATTCGCTCATGCGCTGCCTTCAGGTTATTCGCCGCCAATCGCCCGCTGACAGAGGTTAGGAATCAGCAGTAACCCGCTCGCGATTGTTATCCTTCTGCACCGTGTCGTCCCTCCCGTCTGTCTATTGTCCCGCCCGCCGGCCATCGCACTGTTCTCCTTGCCGAATCCGCCGATACAGCCCCGCCCTGTCCGCTCGCGATGCGTAGCTTTCTTTCTGCTTCTCGGTTTCCCCGCCGCCCATCTTCCCCTCGCCTCGCCTTCGGTCGTCACTGTCCATATCCTCCTCGTTGCCGAGCCCTCCGCCGTAGTCCTGCCGCCGTATTATCAACTGGATTCCCATTGCCGCAATATAATATTTCGCATTTTCCAATACCCGAGTGAACCAGCACCCAAGCCTGAGTCCAAGATAAGATTGCAAGCAAGATATATCTGTGGGTTGCAAGTTTGACCTGCAACCGATAGATGGACTCTGTCTATACAGCAGTGTGCGGCGGCCAGACTCGACGCTTGACCGCAGGTACAACACAAGGTGCGCCTACGTTCATTGGCGCTGGCATGGGGCCTGGGCAATCGCGCGATAGACTCCGGACGAGACTCGGGTTGCCCGTCGGCTCGGCGCATCCGGATGCCCCGTGTTGCTGCGGCAGATTCTCGAGCAGTGTGTATTTTCGGGCGGTGCGCAGGTCAAGCTCATCAAGTGCGCGCGTGCATCACCCCGGGCTGTACTCCGTCTATCTCGACGGTCCCGTAGTGTAGGTCATCCCGGGACCCCCTTGCAGAGTATGCGAAATGCTTCCGAGACTCGGCTTGCCGAGCCGCCGGAGGCAGTTTCTCAGTATGGGAATGAAGTGTTTGTACTGTCAGAGCCTTCAGATACTTTCCAATAGTGGTTTAGAGCTTCATCTGTAGTGCTGGCTGCGACGGGACTTCCGAGGTCCGTCGGATCACATACTGAAAGGTTCCGGCTCCGCGGATGACCTTCCATATAAGGCAATCTCCGCCGGAGCTAGGTAGGTAGGTACACCCTCGGAGGGCTTGGAGTGTATACCGACCCTCCTCCATTCAATTGCTTCCGGTGCCCCCTTGTGACGGACAGCGCCTTGAGCGTCTTCCGACCATACTCGCTGATAGTAACGTGATAGCACACGTAGTCGAGGACGTCTGCGTTTAGGTCTACGAGAGCGAGCGCCATGGTAGATGACTGCGGGAAGACAAGATGCACAGCGCCCGCTCAGCGGAACCGCATAGTTTGACTTGCATTATTTTTGTCCGCCCGGACTGCCCCTCTTCCCAGATTACTGTTACCCATATTGGTGATGCATCGGAACAATCCTAGGTTCGTAATGGTGAAGGTAAAAATCGCAAATAGTGGTTCACGAGGACAAATTGGTCATATCCGGGGCGATCAACAAGGCTAGGGGGACCAAAAATTGACCAGGGATTTCCCAAGGGGAAATCCCATACGCACTAAGTGCTCCTCTTCCCAGATCGTAGTCTGTAAGCCAGCGATAACGCCGGACGGGCGAAAGCGGGTGCGGTGATAAGACGGAGATCTACACTGAGCGCGAGTGCCGTCGTTCGAATCTTTGCGGACGCTTACGCTCGGAATCATCTGCTCCGTGTTGTGCAGTTCACAAAGGACATAGTGAGGCGACTAGAGATGTATTATAGGCAATGTATTGTAAAGAACTATAGGTTCTATGCGCGCGGCGCTTGATAGCGTGAAATATATCGCAACTACAGCATTAACGGAGTTAGTGGTGTGTAATTAGATCGTATATCGATGTATATGCACCTGTGTTGAAGCTCTGGGCTGCAAGCGGGCGACGCGGTGGTAGCGCATAGCATGTGAGGTGCACGGCCAGCGCAGGAACCCCGTGTACGCGCAGAACCTTGAATATGAGTCCATATTGTACGTAGACACGATATAGCGGTATATTTATGTGACCTAGAGCAGTGCTTTTAGTCAGTGTAACAGGGCCGTTGTCGCGACAAGGGACTTTTACTTATCACCGCGAATATTGCGTAGAAAGTGCAGGAACATGCTTGTACATGAGATACAAGCTTGTCCGTTTGGGAGATACATCGTTTGTCTTGCTTATTTCTTGCCCGCGAGCGAGGTCGTTGCGCAGAAGTCGCGCACATCGTTAAAGATACTTATGGGAGTAACGGAGCATTGCGCACTTCGTATTACAGATAAGCAATAACATCAAATACCTAAGATAGACTGTGTCCTGCGTCGACCTGCGCGTGCGCGAGCGGGATAGGGCGCGCGACTTAAATGTTCAAGTGGTCCGCCAGAACCGTTTTGCACTCAGCCGCGCGCGCAAGGAGCGTTCAGCGGCGTTAGCGGGACAGTAGTCGCCAGAGATGTTCCTGAGCACTGCTTCTAACGAGTCGTGGGAGCAGGGAAGAAGGTGGACGGCGCGGGATGCCGGTGTGACCGAGTTGCACCCGGTTCCGTTTGATCTAGATAAGATTGATCTAACGTCACGTGACAGGTTTGGTCTTTCGGTGCTCGGATGCAAATTGGTCAAAGGCGCTAAAATTGGTCGGCCGGCGCTAACTTTGGTCGTTTGGTCTTCGGTCCGCGGAGTTTGAAACCACCCCCGGACATGGTGTAGCTGCCTTCATGCCTTCACGCCTTCACGTGTGTCCGGGGAAGTCACGGGCTATGACCGTTTCCTGTTAGGTAGCTAGGCAGGTAGATTCGGAGCTGGCGGGCCTACAAATACTGCCTCAGCTTCGGAGTAAGAGGGAAGCTTCATGTAGGCCATGAAGGTGATGAAATTCATGTAAGCACACCACCGCGGCGAGCGGTGCTAGTCCCGCTCGCCGCGTTGGCGGTACAGAAATTGTATTAGACCATTTACACAAGCGCCGCCGAACTCTTAGTTTACAACACTTACAGGGGTGGCGCTTACAACACTCCCTACAAGGCGCGGAGCAAGATCTTTTGACACACTAGGTGTGGCGTC
>KV426658.1:0-19023 GCA_001632375.1 Exidia glandulosa HHB12029 | reverse complement strand
ATAGTTTGCCGCATGTGGCTCAAAAAGCTCTAGATCTCGGCGGGACGGGTCTGGTCCCGGACTTTCCCTTGCAATTGATCGAGATCGTACTGCATCCATCTCGACTTTGACCAAGATACCGGCTTCATCCTTGTCGGACATCCGGACTTACGTATACTGTGTGGGTGTGGATGCGCCAGAACCACAAGGCTGGACCATGGGTAGGTGTCGCGCGAGTTCGGCTGGGCGTGTCCGCGCGAGGTCGGCCGTTCACCGCTCATGACCAGACGCGTGCGCTGAGATGCATTTCGGAGTTCGCTGCTTCCATTGGGCACGTGCAATGAAGCATGGCGAGTGTAGCTGACAGGATCTAAGTATGGTTTGCAACTCCGCGCGCAAGCGCATGTCGACTGGGTTTTTTTACCATGTCGTACGCACCGCTACCGACTGCCAAAGAATTGGCCTCTACGCGAGCACGCATAGCCGCCCAAAGGGTCGAAATTGAGGGGCTTGAAGCACAGGCAGCGCGCTTACGCGAAAAAGCCAACGCCGTTCGCCACGAGATGGCAGCGAACGAGGCTTACATTGCTCCGATACGACGACTGCCGTTCGACGTCCTCGCACAGATTTTCGTTCTCTGCGCCACGGCTCTGGGCGCTTCGCCGCAGGTCTTGCGCACGCTGTCGTCGGTATGCAGGAAATGGCGCGACGTAACGCTGGCGACACCCAGAGCTTGGTCTAAGGTCGTCCACCGAACAGGCCACCTTCAGTCGCCGATAATCGAGTCCCTCGGGTCCCCGCGCTATTTTCTTCAGACGCTGCGCGACTTGCAAGAATGGTTCTCGCGAGGAGGTTCAACGTTGATAGACATCAACTTCGCTGTTGCAGAGTTTCGACCTGACCAGGATCTTGACTCTGTCTGGGCGCTGTTTTGCCTACACGTCCCTAGAGCTAGGAGCCTTTCGCTCCAAATTATTACCCACGACGCTCCAAGTCGCTACCAGCGACTCTTTGCCATATCGATGCCCCATCTATCCATTGTCGATATTGACGATGCGTACACTGCATTCTACACCCCGTTCCCCGCCCAGAATCCATGGGGCGGCTTATACGACTTCCTTAAAGGCCTGCCTTCCCTCCATGGACTGGTAATTTCCGGCCAGTTACCAGAGGATTTCCCTTCATCCGTGCGCAACCGTATCACGTCACTGTACTGCCGGAACGTCGATGGTCGCGAGCTCATGCGCTACATTTGCCCTCGAAGAGGCTTTCCCGCTTTGCGCGGGCTTCGTGTCACGACCAATAATGGTAGTGAATGGTCGCTGGATGATACAAACTTCCATATCGAGAGTACCCTCGAAATTCTACGCCTGGAGTTGCACTCGAATTCTGGGTGGGTTGTCTTCAACCACCTCTACGTCCCAAAACTCTCCCGCCTGACCCTGGCCATGGCGAATTCTTCCCGCTGGGAGCCAGAGACGGCTCGCGATCACCTGGAGGCCCTGCTCGCGAGTTCCGCGCCTCCTCTCGTAGACCTGTATCTCCAGCGGGTTCCTATAGAGGACGCCGATCTGGTGAACGTCCTGCGCAGGCTACCGCTGCTCGAGCGATTTGTGCTCCTAGACGGGTCAATCACCAACGAGGTCGTGGACGCTCTCGCTTCGCCTCCGTCATCATCGAACGGAGGGTGGCTCTGTCCTCGTCTCAAGCAAGTATGCATTACGACCATGTACGGACACGCCGCCAATCCCGTCTCGCGCTCCGTTATGGAGAACCTGGCCACAGCGCGGCGCAACGAGTGGGGTCGTTGCAAAGCGCTCTGCATTCCTCCCGCCGTAGCTTACCTAGCATTAATACGGCTGGAGAACGCTCAGCTCGACGATGGAGACGCTCCCGGCGGTGCGTGGAGATGGAAAACCCATCCTGGTCGGAGGTTTACATATCCTGATATTCCTCCGACGACGAAGGGGTATGGGAGAGACGAGGTGGAGGAACGCGAGACCGCTTGGACGCAGATGGAGAGTTTGTTGCTCTAGTAGGTGTCCCGCATGTGCTCGACAAGAATGTACCGAGTGCAGTCGGTGAAACTGGCGTACCGTGGTGGGGTCGCCGTACGCAGCTTCCGCAGGTGCATTGGCGTATACTGGTACACGTTCCTCGAGAGGACATGTTTGCGGGGAATCGTTCCAACGCGGCCACTGGTGCCAACATTGCCCCGAAAACTTGCACGGGTGTACTCACTGCCAGCGCTTGTGGATTGAGGGTCTTTACGTTACTGTTATGCCTCAACGCATGCTGAAAGCCCTGACGAGAAGTGCCTGGCGTGAGCAGCCGACATGCATAGCGGCCAAACACCGAGACATTTACGAGCCCGCAAGCGGCAGGCAACTAACGCTCGATGGTGGCTACTGCAGAACAGTCCAGGAGATGAGGCAAGATCGTCGTTGCAATCAGTCGGTGCGAAGAAGTTGCAAACCTGAGAAAACTCTCACAGTGAGGTGGGGCGACATGCACGACAGGCAAATAAACGCGGGAGCGATAATCCCAAGCATCTGGGCCTCTTCAGTCTAAGTCTTCGCGTATTCTGCTAGATCCCTTCGATGCAACGGTCGACGCTACTCCATGAGGAGTGCAGGATGTTGCTGCCTTCTGTACATCGGAGGTGTGTGCAGCCTCTTGGTCGAGCTCACTCGCTCCGGCTCACGACGGCAGTGATTCGCCGCAGAACCCAGCTCTCGGGGCAACCGGGACGTCAGTCGGCAGAGATGGACGCATGTGTGCCCTGTCATGGGTGCAGCCGGCGTCCGTGTGGCGGAGATGTGCACATCGCGGTCCGTGCGTCACTGCGGCTGATGCGGACGACCATCAAGCGCTACGCAACGTCCACGTCGGCGACCATCGCGCGTTCGACGTGATAGTCATGCAGTCAAATCACGGACGAAGGGTCGCGGGAGGCCAGGTTTCTTGCCTCTGGGCCTCCCAGAATCCACATGAAATAGAGGCACCAATTGCAAGGCTTGACGTTGGCAGCGAAGAGAAGACGGGGATGTGCAGAGGGACACAAACGCCGAGACGAGCCCGAAATTTCGCTGGAGAGCCTCAGAGCCCTGTGTACGCGAATAATGACCTGAGAGAGACATATAAAGCTGTGGGACAATATCGAGGGCGCATATTGTGGATTGGGAGTGGCTGAGGCGTGCGGGTGGGATTTGTTGCAGGTGTTTGATGCCGGGAGCGTTCCTAGTTCGACCCGGACTGGTCACTCTGCCACATTCGCCGCCGTCACACAGGCCGCCGCCCAACGCGCACATGGCCAAGGTCGCCAACGCCAGAGTGAGCCCCCAGACTGCGGCGTGCGGCAGCGACGCTCACGGCAATCTCGCATTCACCGCGCGCGCCACATCCCGCGCTCGCCGTAGCCCGCGTCGCAGCGTACCCGCAGCCGCACCTCCGTCTCTGAGACGGGCGCCGCACGCGCGCGCAGCAACAGCGACGCCTCCGTCTCGCTGTCCAGCCATTCCGGCTCGGGAGAACGTGCGTCTCTCGCTCAGTGCCCCATAACCGGCCGGGAGCTGACACGCGCGAAATTGGGCAGCCCATGTCTGGCACTGCGATATCAAGGGCTGCTCAAAATTCTTCATGCGCGAGGCCGACCTCCGCAGGCACCAGCGCACCTCCAAGCAGCACAACAACAAGGCCTAGTCAGTCCACCGTCCAGCGCGCCTCACGGCCCTGTCTTGTCACGCCACTGACGCCACATAGCTACTGCGGGTGTGGCAGGAGCTTCACTAGAGTCAGTCGCCGTGCTCAGTCGCGCTAGAAACACGTACTGATCCGTTCTACAGCAAGACGCCACGAGGCGGCACTGTCTGTCTTTTGGGTATACCCCGCCATTGCCGTCAACAGACAAGGTTTCGCTGACGCCGCATATCCTAGACACGAAATTCCTGCCTCTGTTCTGCGTGGAATACCAGACGATGGGCCACCTAACGCTCTCGAGCCTGTCGAGACCGACGAGGCGCCTACAAATGGCATAGCATTACTCGTCGCGGCCGCCGCGAGCTTGTCCGCGTTCTCAACAACCTCGAATTCTTCGGAAGTCTCAGACTCTTACTCGTCTGATCTGGATGCAGACGGCGACGCAGACGACGACGACCAAGAAGACTTTACTTCTTCTTCCGCGTCGTCCTCCCTCCTCTTGATGAGGCATCCACTCCGTGGAACAGCGCCCCTATCATCCGACACCGAGCTTACACCCGTGTTGAGCTCCGACTCCAGAAAAAGGAAATTCGCTGCCGCCGAAACTGAAGAGCCTCTTTCCTTGGACCTTGCGTCGTCCTGGTCGTCGTCGTCGATGGACACGTTCCCTCCGATGACACCCTCCACCCAAGTGTCGCTCTCCCCGGTCGAGACGCGCTCTTCGAGCTCTTTCTCCCGTCAACGCACTCCGTCAGAGCCGCACCCGCTTCGCCGCTCGCATACCCTCGACGTGCAGATTGCCGCCAACGTCGACCAGCTGTCCGTTAACGACATCATCGACCGGCCCTTGCACCGCACGAAGCGTTCGCGCTCCCTTTTCGAGGGTCAACTTGAGATCCCTGTTGGGACGCACGCGTCGCGCGTCGAGTCGCGCAGCGAAAGCGCCGTGTACTAGTGTGCTCGAACGATACACATGAAAGTCACGCTCAGGTTTGTCCCTTTCTCTCTGTGTCGCGCGCCGCTCCGTCACTCACGCCTGTGCACCGTCAGACACGCAAAACCCCCCTGTGAATATGTCTAATTATGCTAACTTACTGTTGTGCTCTCGCCTCGCCCCAGGCCCCCGTCGCATACCCACCCTCGTCACTCGTTTACCCTCGCGGCCGCCCACCCCACACGGTAAAAGCGGGACACGGACTTTCGTTGCCTTCTCCTTCCCCCGCCTCTGCCTATGTGTTTCTCCCCCTCCCAAAGTATCATTAGCGTTAGATGATGATGCCGAAACGCCCGCGCCACGTTCTTGGATTCGCATTTCGAGCTCTCGTGCTTTGCCTCCCCCTCTATTCGCTTGTACAAAATTTTGCACAACACGAAAACTCTCTCGTGTTTCTTCGGAACACCCACCGCTCTCGTCTCACAAACTCTGCCAGTGTGCCCAAATGCAAAATGCAAGCCAAGTGTGCGAGACGTCATGCGAACAACTCGACGACGATCTCGTCCGCGTGAATCTCGAACTTGAATTGTCCTTCGACGTCCGGCTCGCGTAGCGTACGCACTTTGGCTATGACGATCCCTCGCTCGACGATCTCGCGCCGTAGCGTGTCACGGAGAGCTTCTGCGGCAGTCATCTCGGCGGGAAATTTGGGAATAACTCCAAGCGCAAGCGAGATCTGGTGCGTCACGAGCAACGGACTGTCCACGAGTACGCGATTGGGAGGAGGTGCATAAACGCCCTGTGGCGGCGATGGATTGGTAGCTATAGTGGTATTGGCGAGAACCGTCAGAGGCGCGTGTATACGTTTGAGAGCGTGTAATGCGAGTGTCAGCGAAGATGAAGTGTGTGGGTCGAGCTCGGAGCGCCAGCGGTCCTGTACATATGTCGCAGAGATCGTGTCGATGGCAAGAAGGCCGAGCTCTTCGCTCGGGCGCTGGGTTCGCAGGTAGTCGGGTAAGGTGGTTAGAGTAGCAGCTAATTGCGCAGACGACAAGGTGTCCCCTAGATGGAATACGACGAGCCGCTTCAGCGCTGCACGCGCTATATCGTCGAGAGTAGTATTGGTGTGGTTCGGAGCAAGACGTCTCAATCGCGCAACGAGCAGCGCATGAAGTCGTCGCGCGTTCCACCGACCGTCGCAATCGCAGACCACGGCAACTTTGCCCCAGCCAGTACTAGTGTTCTCGGAACGCAGAGGAGCTCCCGCAGAAGAGAGAACCACGTCGCGAGGGAGGATGCACTGCATGACCAGCCAGTAAAGCAGATGCGTCTTGCCGCTGCTCGGAGGACCCGCGATCTCGAACACATCGCCCCGTTGCACAGACGCTGGGAAGCCCAAGGGTACGTCAGATGCCAAGGTGCGCCGGAGGTGCGCGTCGAGAGCGTCGATATCAGTCGATCCCAGTGGGGCAGCTGCGTACTTTGAGCGCGAGCCAGCTCGGTACTGGCAAGCTCACTCACTCTGGCGGCGCACATCGAACACGAACTACATAGACGAGCGTGTTACATACGCGCCAGGAAGAGCTCAATATATCTGACCTCGCGAGCCGTTTCGTGCTGGATCTCGTTGAGGAGGTCCATCGCAATCGTAATCGTTGGAGGCAAGTCGCGGAATCGGGCCGGGAGGCCATTACACCTTTTCCTCTTCCTCTCACTCTTAAGTTGCTAAGTACATATGGCGCCAGCTGCAGCTTCGCCCAAGCCCGCGTGGCCGGTCCCGCGGCTCCTCTTCAAGGTGAACGATATGGACTCTCCAGGCGCGCGCAAGTTCTTCAAGCACGTCAACCCGAGCGAAGCTCTCCACGCTGCCGTCCTCGACGTCTTCGTCTGGCTTTACACCGCAGAATCCGTACCTAGGCAGTACGTCTTAGCGCCACTTCCTGGCCTTATACGTCTGACTGGAGGGGGAAACGAAGCGTGCGCTCCGTGACGCTCATATTGCGCTCGATGGACGGCGTAGCATATACGACTGGCTCCGACCTCGACGAGGACCACAAAGAGATTCACTTCTCTACGGATTATATTGCGAATGTGTCCGACGCTCAAGGTACTGCAGAACTCAAGGTGAGTGCGCGTCCTGCGACCCCTCCCGTCCACCCTCTGACGTCTCGAACTCCGTGTGTAACGTAGGGCGTCATCACACACGAGATGGTACACTGCTTCCAGTACAACGCGCTGGGAACATGTCCGGGGGGTACGCACCTGACAATCATAATGCATTTGCCGTATCTAACCCCTATCTCATTCATGCGCGCAGGACTGATTGAAGGTGTCGCCGGTGAGAAAGCTGCTCGCGTGCCACAAGACTTTCCGCTGATAGCTGACAACTGGCAGACTATGTGAGGTTACGAGCGGGCTACGTTCCTCCGCACTGGCATCGCGGCGGCGAGCGCTGGGACGAAGGCTACCAGAACACGGTCAGTAATCATAAAGCCCCTCCAGTCCGAGTCTGCATCATTCTCATACAGTATGAGTGCAGGGTTACTTCCTCGACTACCTCGAGCGCAAACACGGCGAGGGCACCGTACGCGCTATCAACGCGTGTCTAGCCGAAGAGACGTACGACGATGCTGTATTCAAGAAGGTCTGCGGGCACTCGGTCGATAAGCTGTGGAAGCGGTACAAGAAGTGGGTGGCAGGCGATCCAGACGACGAGGAGAAAGAGACCAGCGCCGACAAGGACAGGGACGAGAAGGCAGCATAGTGGGTGGCACTTGCATGCATGCAGAATACGGCACCGACGCACCGCCGCAGTCGTAAGCGCAATCCTCGTCGCGTCAATGCGACAAGTTGGTTCTGTTGCGGCGAAGGCGCGGTCACTCGCAGCTTGATAATATGAGCTGCATCGCGACAGTCGCGGTTGTGTTTGAAGGGATCTGTCATTTTTCTGTATCTGTGATAGGAGTACACCAAGCCAAAGGGGCCGTGGAGGGATGGGAGTGAGCGAGAAGAAAGGTTGATTTGGAAGAAAGACTGAATCCGCAAGGTGGGGGATTACAGAGAACGGCAAGCGGACTGTAGATCTTGCTGCGGAGTAGGGAGACGTAGTAGGGAGTGCCAGTGGGTGAGCCGCAAAGTGGTTGGATGGATGATGGAGAAGGAAGTACGTATGGATGGGATTGGATGAAGGTTGCATACGAGCACGCGACACGATAACGCACTAGGAGACTAGAGGCCTGGTATCCCGAGAGAAAGAGCGAGACACACACACACACACAAAGGGGGGACGTGGACTGATTGCGCGCTGCGCCCCATCATTCAGTCGGACACGGAGACGGCTTGCTGGTCGCTGTTGGAGCTGACCGCGCGCTGGCCGAGGCCGGGGTGGCGGATGCCCAGGGCGGCGCCGACCATACGACGGCCAGGGTCCCCGAGCTTGGGCGGGGCCGCGCGCTCGCCCTCGCTGCTCGGCGGGCTGCCGTTACGTCCGGAGCCCGCAGCGTCGTTGGCGAGCGAGGAGGAGATGAGGGCGTCGAGTGTGGGCTGGTTCGGGATAGATGGGAGGGTGGGCGACGGCTCGCGCCCGATGGCCGAGAGGTTGCTCTGCTGCGAGCTCGACTGGGAGAGGTAGCCGTTCGCGTTGTTGGCCTTGAGCGCTGCGAGGTTGACGGAGGCGCCGCGGATGTGGGCCTGGGCCGCGACGGTCGCAGCGCTAGGGGCGGGACCGGCGGACATGGATGCGCGAGTGCGGTGGCCGCCGCCGGTGCGCGAGTTGACAGCCTGGATGACGAGCTGGGCGTCCGGGCCGTCGTAGGGCTTGATGGAGGTCGTGTTGCCGCCGGTGGGCGATGTGAACATTGGGTGCGGCGAAGCGAGAGCCTGGAGATAGGCACGCTTTGCTGCGACGAGTCAGCTTATCGCTCTCGCCCCCCGGGGCGCGCGCAGGATGGACTGACCGACGCCAGCATCAGCAAAGACCATGAGGAGGTTGGTGTCGTCGAGCCACTTGATCTTGAAGCCGCCGTTAACGTTCTCCCATTCCGAGAACGCGTTCTGGATGTCGCGCGTCTTGAGCTGGGCGGGGAAGCCGCTGAGGGCGAGAATGCGTGTGACGGCGGCGGACAACGGGGGGAATGCGGTGGCCATCGTTATTACAGCTGAATGTCACGGTAGAAAGGAGGAACAAAAACAGACGGTCGGTTTACTCCGGTTTACTGACTCGCTTGACTTTGTATTCTTACACCAATTATACATTCACATTCACACAGCACCTGGACCAGACACGCCCGCCTTCTTCGCCTGGCCCGCCTCTACTTTGGCCGGCGAGTGCGTCACCTTCCCAATCACCTCCTCCACCGTCCCCTGCGCCTTCTGCATCATCGACGGCTTACTCCCGCCCGTCGTCGTCGTCTGCGCCGTGTGCGGGTTGGTGGGATCGTGCTGGCGCTCACGCGTCGGTGGGGGAGCTTCGTATCCGAGCACTTGACCCACCGTAGTCTCCGCGTGTGCCGTAGGGTCCGTCCCGCCATGGTGTCCAACAACTGGTAAACGAGGTAACCGCGCCGCGTCGTCCATCAGCTCCGGGATCCCCAGACACTGCAATACTGAGGATGCAGGCTTACATGCTCCAGCACCACCGCCCGGCCCTGCGAGCGAGCCTTTCTCGTGATGAGACGGCTGGGCGACGTGCGCGCCAGTCGAGGTGTCACCAGGATCTACGTCCCCCGCATTTGCGTCAGGCTATTTCTGAGATTTATAACTGGGGGTTTATCGCACAGGTGCCAGCCGCATTGCCAACGCCCTGAGGCAGGGGCTGGTGGTCTGCAAATAGTATGTTAGTTCGACGAGTCGTTCAGAGCCGCAGAGCGTGCCTGGAGCAGTGTTTGCTGGGTTCGTTTGGCCTGAGACGTTCATGGTTGTGCAGATAGTTTGATGGCCCCGTGTTCCGTGCAGCTGGCGCGCTTTATACTGGGCGGTGTGTGGGGTTCTTGCATCGTCGTGCATGACGTCGGTGCAAGTGGCGCCCGTGAGACCTGTCGCTGCTCGTCATCGGCCTACGCAACCTGTATGCAGCTGTGTAGGTGTATTATCGCATTCGCTGAAGGGTCCTGGAATAGCTCTATCATATAAAAGCATGCGCGACAGCGTTACCCGACAAAATAATGAATGTGTGAGAGTAATAATGAGAGAGCGAGAGGTATCACGATGAACGACCAGTAACGACCTCTGCGCGCTCTCTAAGCGCACGCACCTTGCGGCTCAGTTCGTCCGCGGCGCGTTTGCGCTGGAGCAGCTGATGCGCAGGCGAGTCGCGCATCGGGATCCACGCTGGCCCGCCATCCGTCTTGCGTTTGTTCAGTGCAGAAAGGTCCACAACCTTCGGCGCAGACGAAAACGCAATAACGTCGCGATACAGCGTCTTCGTCTCCAACGCCAGAGACCGCAACGTCGTCGGAGGCGTCACAGGGCCCTCTGACGACGCCGAGGATGTCGGTGAGTCCGGAGGTGTGAGCGGCGGCGGCGTGTAGGAAGGCAAATCTGGAAGTTGACGAATCTCCTTGAGGAGGTCTTGACCTTTGAGGTAAGAGTTCTCCTGTCGCAAGAATCGTACTGTTCCGCGAAGAGAGTCGATCTGCACGCGCATCAGTGCTGCCTTAAATCGTCGAAGAAGAGACAACAAACCTGTTCGAGAAGATGCGACGTTTCGAGATTGGTCTCGAGCGTAACGGCTTCGCTTTCAGGTTGTTGTGCCGCCAAAGCTATACGGATATTGTCAGCGATGGTGGACGATACACACCGCTGCATTCGTACCTTGCTTCTCGGCGGGCGCAGCTTGCTTGAGTTTGACGTTCTCCTGCTCGAGCGCGTCGAGATCCGCCTGTAGTTGCTCCATAGCTTCTTCGTAGGCCTTCTCTTGTTTCCTCGCTTTCGCAAGGTCCGACTCGAGCTCGACAATAGCATCTCCCTGCCGCTTGACGCCCTCGAGGCGACGCTCCATGAGCTCGATCTTGACGCTCGACTCCTGAATCGTTTGGTCCTAGGAAACAGTCACGGTCATCTCTTTGTAGGAGGAGCACAAGTGACATACCCGAGCCTTAATGCTGCGCACGAGCTCTTGCAACTCTTCGCTGAGCTGGCCGACCTTCCGCTCCGCTTCGACGTTGACAGCAGCAGCAGCCTTGATCTCGTCCACACGTGCCACCCAAGGCGATATACCCGTGACTGCAGGACGGCATCAGTTAGTTGAGCAAAGTCTGTAAGTGGAAACGGACGACACATACTCTTTATGACGTTCTCGGACTCGAGCGCCGTCGGCATCAATGCGCCAACATCTTGGACGATCTGCTTGATAGTATCGCCCAGCACCTCCCACGTCGGCGATCCTTCGAGCTTGCTGGAATTGGCGATCGCAAGTTCGCGTACGAAGCCAATGATCGAAGTGAGCTTCAGAGGTGCTTTCGACTGTCGCAACTCGGCGAGGTGCGCGCCGACCTTCTGCGCAAGCTGTAGACGCGTAAATACCCATTGCAGCATCCGCGTATTTCGTGCGTGCACATACCTGAATTCCAAAGTCGACGGCTTTGGAGACTAGGACCGTCAAAGAGTTGAGATTCGGCGTGAGGTAAGGCTTCAGCGCGTTTGAGTCAAAGAGGAGATCCTCTATGCGCTTCACGAGTTTCCTGCAGGGCGGTTAAGCCTGCATACTCGCGTCAAGGCACTAGCACTTACCTCGACATGACCTTGGCGCTCTTGCATTGGTCTTGCAATTGCTGCAGCGGCGTGAAAAGTTGCTCGTCAATGTCGAGGTCGTCGGTCTGCACAACCGCCTCTTCTGCGCGTGGTCAGACTTCTCGTGCGAGTGCTGAGCATACGGCACGCACCCTCTTCCTTGATGTGTGCGTTGAGAGCGGTCCTGGTGAGACCGATGGCAGCGGCAAACATGTCGAGATCCGAGTCGAACGATGTCGCAAGCGAGAGCTCGCGTTCGCCCAGGTCATGCTCGAATCCAGCAAAGTACAACTCCGCCAAATGATCAAATTGAGCAACCATCCTGCCAGAATCGTTTAACAAGGACCTCGACCATTCAGTAAAATTGTAAACGCACTTGTGGATATCGCTGACGCATTCGATCTCGCGGAACTCGTCACGCTTGAGCAAGTCGATGTGCATATCGATGCGTTTCTCCATTGGCGCCACATCCGCGTATACACGACCAATGTTGAGGAAGGACTCGACGTCGCATCGCCGGAGTACTGCAGCGAAACGTTTGCAGAGGCAGGACATGTACGAAATCCTGCCGCGCATCTAGAACAATTTGAGCACAAGCCGCTTGTACTCTCCTTGCGATCAAGCGCTCACCTCACAGACCGCCGCTAAGGTCTCAGAGATGGGCCCGTTGAGCGACTCAGGCAGACCATGAATCTGACCGACGATGCTGTTGATGAGATCGGCCTTCGCCGCAAGACGCTGGAAGAACAAGTAGCAATTTGTAGCGTCAGAGTCTGACTCGATGTAGATCTGCGGCAGGTATGGCTGAAGGCACGTCGTCAGATGGGTGCGTATGCGAGTTTACGAGATGGCGCCACCTGAACGATAGCAAGCAGCTCGCGACCTTCGCGGGCTTCGATTCTACGCAACTCGAGGTCGATCGTCTTGGCTTGGTTCTTCAGTGCTGACGACTGGAGCTTCAAGTTGAGCGTCATCATCGCTGCAGACTGCGTCGCTTGTGCCTGCGACTCTGTTTGTACAGTCTGGTTCTGTGCACGCAGCGCCTCGAGATCGCTGTAAAGCCACAGTCAACTCCAAGAGGAAAGCCGGAAGGAGATTTCTCGTACCCTTGGAGTTGTACAACAAGATCTCGGAATTGATTGATAGTCTGCTCGTAGTCCTGCAAGTTCTCCTCTAACTGGTCGATCTTATTAGCCTGGTCGCGGATTTGTATGTCCTTGGTGTCTGCGGATCGCATAAGACTTGACGTGGCTAAAACGCGAGAAACAAGCATACCGATCTCTTCCTGCATGGCCTTCTCGGTCTCAACATGGTTCTCTTCAAGCTCGTCACCGAGCTCCTTGAGTGCTTCGAGATCCTCGATAATGATGCGCATTTCTTCGATTTTCTGGATACAGACTGTGAGCGAGGACCCGACAACATTCGCGAAGTGACGAACCTCTCCGAGCATAAGGTTTCGCTCCGTCAATTGTACGAGCATCTCTTCTGCACCAAGGGCATCGTCCAGTTGCAGCTTGAGTTCTTCGATCTGAATGTCGGCGTTCTCGAGTTTCGATAAAGTGTTCTCGTATTGAGCTAAACGGCAAGATGATGAGATGCCGTCCACACGAGGAAGAAGGCGTGAAACTTACATTGCATGTCGTCCAAGCTGGCAAGGTCGCGTTCCAACTCCTGAATCTTGTGCCGTTGCTCTGTCTCCGCTTCGTGGGAGATATCGCGCAGACGGACGAGCGCCTCCTTGAGTCGCTCATTGTGCCGTTCAAGCTGAATGTACGCGAGGGTAGTGCGAGCGGGATCCGCGCCGCCCTCGCCGTCGCCTCCGTCGCCGCCGTCTCCAGCCTCCTTGATCACTTTGAGTTCCACTTCGAAGATGGCGAGCTGCTCTTTCAAGCTCTCCATTTCCGCCTCGGCGGCCTCTGCGCGCTCCTCTGCGACCTCCTTGTCCAACATGGCCATCTCGAGCTGCTCGCCAGCTTCCACCAGCTTGCTTTCTGACAATGCATTGAGGTCGTTCTGGTCCGCAAGAGTCCGTCGAGTTTCGACGAGCTCGGTCTGCAGTTGATTGAGCTTGGCTATGCGGCTGATCAGCAAAGGGAGTCGGCGACACATAGTCAGGACATGACAATACCTTGCAGCTTCGGTCGTAGAGCAACAAAGTTCTCGGCGTCTGCGAGACGAGACTCGAGCTCTCGTATTCGCTGCTGGTCGTCTGCGCGTTTCGCCTCGAGTAGACGTAGCCGCGTCTTCAGCTCCTGGTCTTCCTGCCGCAGAGCCGCAAGCTCTTGCGCATCTATCGAGGGCTCCTCTATAGGCGAATCGAGAACGACGGGAGAGACGTCAGACAGTCGAGGCGGGGTCGACAGGTCGACGGAAGGCTGCAGCTGGACTGGCGTCACCGGCGTCGCCTGTTCCTCACGTGGCGTCGGAGGAGGCGACGCAACACGCCGCGACGGGAAGGCAGAGTGGGACGAGCTCGGCGTCGGGGGAGGGAGTGGTTGTCGTAGGGACGGCGTGCGCTTGACAGGCGACTGGAGGGGCGGACGACCGATGGAGAGGGGTGTTGGCTTTGACGGTGGTGTCTCTGCGCGCGACGCGGCGCTCTGGAGTGAGCGAGCCGTCGTACTTCGCGACAGCGCCGACGCGCCGGTCTGACTGTGACTGGGAGTCCGCTGGTGACCAACAGGGCGTGCGGGCGGCAGCATGCTGGCCGGACGCGTGGACGACTGGCCGGACGAGCGACCATTGCTCACAGGTGTTGGAGCCTGCAAGACGCGTCAGAAATGAGCAGCGAAGTCATATAGCTCGTACTTTAAGCTGTTGGGGCTCTGATTCAATTACTGTGACCTGGCTGACGCGCACAAAGACGCCGTAGTTGGGTCGACAGCTGAAGTACGGCTTGCCCTGCACGCTGCCGTCGTTCTTGCCCTTGTTCTCAAAGAGCTCGATGCCGACCCATTTGCCGGGCGAGAACTGCGTGGTGCCGAAGAAACGAACAATGCCGCGTAGGCCAGCGTACTCGACCAGCGCGCCGACCGGTGGGTCTGCTGGAGCCATGGCGAAGTCTGGTTCCTGGAAACGGTATGGACAGAGGAGAGTTGTTGTAGTCGCAGACTAAAGCGTGTCGCGTGGAGAATGAGGGTTGTAAGAGTGTGGTAGCGCCTGCATTCGCAGACGCGCTGTGGACGCGTTGACGCGAGAGGCGGAAGAGTGACTGAACGGCATTCAACCACCGGTTTCGCGAAACACGTGGCGCTTCCGGGCAAGTGATGTCCGACAACTCGCCGGGCCCAACTGGCGATCTCTGGCGACCCTCATCTTTGCCCCGAACCTTGTATACAGTAACGTGTTAACCGGGGCATTAGTATAAATCAATACGTGAGCGCAAGAGAGGGAAGGGAGGTTCGGACGCAACGCTGACTAAGCAACGGATCCGGAGCGAGCCGAAAGCACGACACACGATGTGTCGCACTTTCGGTAACTTCCGATAGGGAGCGCAAGAGAAAGGCAATTCAAGAACAAAAGAGAAGAGTAGGGATATCAAACAAGTACATATCTACGGAGGTAAGGCTCATTCTGACATGACTTGCTCGTTTTTGGAGGGGCCTTCGACTCGTATGCTGACTAAGCTTCTGTTTCGCATGATCCCCCGAGGAGAGCATTTGGAGCGGCCCAAGACTCGTGCCACTCGTCTCAGTGAGAGATATGTACCATTGCATCTGTATGCTCATATTTATGACAGTACAAAAGCTAAATGAGTTGTGCCCCGCGGACAATATGATGCGCGATTCGTCTCTCGCCATTAGATACATTGGTGGATGCTACACTTACTGTAGGAGCGCAGTTTACTCTGAGGTCATTTCTACCCATGACTTAGAGCTTATTCATTTGTGCTCATGTCTTGCTATAGCAGGTGTAACTCTAAAGACTCGGTTGAAGTATCCGGTGGCCCGCGGAGCCGTGAACTTCTAGAGACCGGTACGGACTTCAAACGTGCTCGAAAATAGGAATAGAGCGTATGTGAGGTACTTGGAACCGTCTGAGATCACCACTTTATCTTGCCCTTTAATGCCACTGCCTAAATTGCAAAGTCAGTAGCCGCGGCAGTGGACAACAGCTACCGAGTTACCGTGCTAAGGCCCTCCACTCTATTGTACACCTTGTACACAGACTAGGATGTCCTATACCTCTGCATATTTTGCTCACTATTATTGGAACCAGTATTTGAGGGTTCAGATTGAGTCATACTCTTAGCAGATGGTAAGTTACTACTCCTGATGAGATGCGAGATAGATATCAAAGTAATCATTCAAGAGCCTATATATCATCTAGAAGTAGTCCGACTTGGTACCCCATAGTGTCGGAGACGAATCGGCGCTGCGAGGCATCACCGTCACGAGCCCAGGTTGTTGGGCGGACACGAGCAGAACCCTCCTTCAGTCGAAGATTGGCGGCGAGGGAGCAGAGCGCGTCGATGTGCGTATTGCTGTCCATGTTTTTCAGCCACAAGTCGACGTCGTGGCTGTCGACGTCTTGGCTGTGATTGACATGCGCCTCGAGCGCGTCTGCGACTAAGCGTATGTCGGCGATCTTCTTGCGCAGGCGCAGTGTCCGTTCCGATTCCTGCACGAGCACGCATAAGTTGTGAGTCGAAACGAAAACATATAGCGTACCTGGACTGCAGCCTCTTCCGGCTCAACACCGTCTACCTCGCTCGCGCTATACGCGAAGGACAGCGCGTCGGAATCGCTGCACAGGGAGCTCGCCGTGCTGCTACGCCTCCTCTTGAGGATGGCATCCATCTCGCCTGAGCGCCCCTCTGCCATCTCGCGCCACAGTCCGTCTTGCTGGAGCTCGGCAGGATTTCCGAGCCACACATGATCGTCGCCGTCGTCGATACAGCCTGCGTCAGGGTCAGGCCATAATCCGACAGGCTGGCCAATAGGACGGATGTCGGGATGCTGGTAGAATGGAGTCGTGCGGCGTCTGTAAACATGCAGCCAGAACTCGGGCGAGGGCTTTGGGACTGCGTGGACAAGATGCTTGCAGAGCAGGTGCGCCGAGAACTTCTGCGCGCCGCAATTGCATTGCCAAGTCGCGACATTCGTGTTGTAGGTGCGTTCGGAGCACGCGCGCGCGGCGAGCTTCTTCCAAGCAACCTTGAAGTATTTCTGAGAAGACGTTAGCGGGCGCGAGAACCCCATGCGGTAGTCGTCTTCCAGGGCGTTTGCGCGCTGCATGTAGGCGGGAAGGACCTTGTTGCAGATGATGTAAACGAGCTGGTCGAGCCGCGGATGGAGAAGGTGATGAAGCCAGTCGTGCTTGAGTTGACGCCAGAAGTTTTCGACATTCATCGTCGTACGCAGGCGAGGAATACGGGGAGATGCTGATAGCGCCCAGAGCGGCCACATCTTGGCGCTATACCACGATGTCCACATGTACGCCCATACCTCCGCGAGTTTGCGCTCGTGACAGAAGGTGTACATCTCGTGTACGGCGCGTGTCCGGATTTCGAGCGCGCTGCGAACCCCATCGTGATCTGGGTCGGGAAGGAGCGGGTGTTGTACGAAATGCTTGCTGAAAAGCCGGAGAAGCTGCTGTCGATGCGGAGCCGGGCAGAAGACATACTCTGGATCGGGTGCCCGGGACTCTCCAGCCTCGAAGAGCCAGTCAGGACCATCCTCCTCGTCCTGCTCGTCGGCGTCATCATCGTTGTCCGTCTTTGTAGTAATCTCCCGCTCGAGAAGAGCCTCGAAGTCGTCGTCACAATCCTCGTCGCCTCTCCGCTCCGATGTGGCAGCAGAGGGACCTCGCGAAGTAGCAATCGGTCGTGATGGCGGACCGCGTGGGGGAATACGGATGCGGAAGGAAGGGAGCGGGCGGGGGACGAGCTTTCCGTTCAGGCGCACAGCGATCCTCGGAAGCGCCGTAGGAACAGGCTCGAGTGGTGCCGCATTTCCATCGCGCTGACGAAGCGGCAGGAAGTCAGCCTGAATCCAGCTGAACTCGCTGCAAGCGGTGGCAACATCGTAATGTGCGGGTTGGCGGCGTAAGATAGAGAGTCGAGTCTTGACAGCGCGCAGCGCGTGCCAGAAGCACAGCTGGTGTTTCGTCCACGTAGCAACGGCGCGGAATGCGTTGATCTCGGGCAAGTTCTTGTCCGTGTGCGTGTAGAGGATACTGGGCATCTGGTCTACGAAGTGCTTGATAAACTGCTCGAGGCAGCGCTGAATGCCGCCCTCCGCGCCGCCGTTATTCTGTAGGAGCAAGAAGCCGAGCGGCAAGCCAGAGCCGTACGCCTCTCCAATCAGTGCATAGAGCTCGAACCGACGGCCATTCGTTTCCCCTGCGTGCATGAGTAAGTAAGTATGACTGTGTTAGCGCAAAGCAACGCACACGCCGAGTCCATCGAGACCTCGCGAATCCTTCCCTGCCAGCTCTTCATGACATCTGGTAGCGCCCATGCCAGGGTCTCGAATCCTTCCTCCGGCGCCATGTCAATTGGGTGTACAGCGTACATACCGAGGTTGCCTGCTGTGCGGCCGTTCTCGAGCAGGATACGCGCGGACTTGAGCTGGTCCGTATCGCGACACCACCGCAGACGGTCTGTAGCCGCCCAGTGATTGTGAACGGTGCGTCGGCTAAACGTGGGCTTCGGGTGCACTTGAAGAATCTCCTGCCACAGCTGTTTGCGTCGCGCGGTGCATCAGTCACGTACATAACATGGTGCAAGAAGCGCACCTGGCTCATCGTCTTGTCGCCGGCATTACGCAGAATCTCCTGGACGTCATCGGGAAGTACACGGCAGCGATTATAGTGTACGTGGTCCTCCTTGTGGACGATCTTGACGCGCGACACGGAACCGATGTCCCTGACGGTGATGTGCAGCCAACCGTCGCACGTAAACGTCTTCATTGGGATCTTGTCGCGTTGTTTGGACTCGTCGGCCACCTTCTTCTGTTTGTTGGCACGCTTCGCGTTCTGGGCACACGAGTAAGAGTAGCGGACCGACGCCGACTCAGGATGAGGATGAGCTACGACATATCTAAATGTCTGTTAGCGCTGAAAGCCATAGCCAGATGAAACTTACTTGAAGCTCAAGTGTGTTTCTTCCTCTATTCTGGCGCGCAGCTCGTTCGCGATAAGCTTGCAGTCTCTGCCGACCTTCTGAATGATGTCGGTGGTCCTAACGCGCGCCTCGATTTCGAACACGCCGTCCTGCTCCTCCAACACGTCAAGCAGGTCTTGCAACTCGACGATTGGCGGAGGCTCGCACGATTCGGCATCTGTCAGGTCGTTGACAGACGCGTTAGGGTCGAGGTTCTCCTTCTCGACGCCTTGACAGCGGCGACATTGACGAGCGCGCGCTTGTCCGTCGACATTGCCACCGCGGCTGTTTTTCTTGAAGGCGAACGAGGAGAGGGGCAGCTTCTTCTTGCACTTGGTGCACGTCTTGTCGTCGGCGGACATTGGGCGGGAAACGGAAGGGACGGAGGTCTATCCGTGCACGTGCTATGTACAAAGGTTCCGGGCCGGAACGCAGGACCGGCCCACGTGTTTCGCGAAACAAGTGGTTGAATGCCGTTCCGTGGAAGAGTGGTAACGCGGAGCCAATTGCCCAAAGCGGTTGATCGACACGAACCGCAGCGAAGACTTGTCAAGTACGCCGTGTTTCGTATAGTTCG
>KV426657.1:0-18893 GCA_001632375.1 Exidia glandulosa HHB12029 | reverse complement strand
TAACCTTTGTATCTAATCAGTCATGCACGCGAATTGAAGTTCTGCAGAGTATTATACTTACATCTACATTGCGCACGTGAAAAGTTGCAAGGCGCGCGCCGCTTCCGGATCGTAGCCGTCAGCCACAGCTTGCTCTCTGACCACGACAGCGAGCACGAGAAAGACGAGCCATGTCACTGCAGGCATTGGTCAATGGCGCTGATTGCGGGCCATCCAACGCGCTGCAAGGTCTCTCGAAACAGTTCGAGCGTGACCGCGGCGTACAGCAGGTGCGTTGTGCGGTGGCGCACTCACGCGTTGGCTGATGAGGATGTCTGTAGGATCTCTTCGGCTCTGGACGCGCTGGCTCTTCGCGCGATGTGCGTGCTTATTCAGGCGTAATTGGCCGGAAATTGCGCTGACTCGCGGACGCTACAGACGTTCCGCACGCAACCCGCGGCGCTGTCTCCAGAACAGGCGCAGGAGGCAGCCCGTTTCTTCGATGAACGCTCCGCATCGCGTGGAGCTGCACACGCGCCGCCCCAGCCGTTCGACGTGCACGCTCTCCGCGACGCGCTCGCAAGTGCAGCCGGACCTGCGACACTGCACTCGCCACCGCCAGCCGCCGCCATCCGTTCACAGCCACTCGCCATTCAGGCTCCATCGGCGAACTGGGCCACCGACTTTCTGTCCGCTGGACCGAGCCCGAGCCTGCAAGCGGCGCCGGTGCGGGGCGCACTCCGGAGCGAGCATCAGCTCCAGCCTCAGCCTCAGCCCTTTGCGGGCGTTTCAGGCAAGCAACGTCACGACGTCCCGGGCTTAGCTGACGGCTCCCAGCGGTCCCACAGCGGCCGTACATCCACAGCCAGTTTCAGCAACGCGTCTTGTCCCCGCCTCTGCAGTTCGCGGCGCGTCCAGGCCCGGACAAGGGCAAGGCGCGGGCAGATGCAGATCTCTGTGCGTAGCTCTGTGTGCCCTGTCGTGCAAACGCTGACGCCGCCGCTGTGTGCCTGCATGCCGTGCAGGGGAACGCGAGTTTCAGACGCTTGTCAACGGACAGCAGCCGCAACAACGCTCGCAAGCGTGCGAGACGTTTAATCCTGAAGGCGCCGTCGATGCTGACGACCTCTCCCGCACGGCCGGACTGTTACTCGATGCTGTTCAAGGTGACGCGAGCGAGAAGTTTAAGAAGAGCGAGTTCCTCGGTTTCATGCGCCAGTTACGCGACCGGGAGCTCGTCGTCGACGGCGACGCCGTTGTCGAGCGATCACAGGCGCAGGCTCAGGTAAGCACCGCTTCGATTCGATTGTCCCGCATCTGCAGTGCCGCGCGCCTTCACGTCAGCACGAACGTGTGGCGGGCTGACTCATCGCCATACGCGTTCATGCATCCGCTGACGCCTCCCATTCTAGACGCCTTCCGCGGGCGTGATCGGGGGGACTACCATCGCCAGTCATGCGCATGTCATGTCCGAGTTCGCCGGAGCTGAGGGTGTAGGCGACGCGGCCTGGAGAACTGCAACAGCAGGATCTGCAACCCCGCGCTTCGCCGCGGGCACGGCCGCTGCTTCTAATAGCACAACAACAACCCATACGGGATTGACGGACGCCCGCGCAGCAACTGAGAGCGAGGTTCGTCAGGAGCTCCAAGGCGAAGAGCAGTCGGAGGTCGATCGATACTTTGCTCAGGAAAATGCTGAGTACACGCGCTACTGGTCCGACGCCGCTCGGGAGCAGGCTACCGCGCCGCAGAGAAGCTGGCGCGACCCACTCAGTGCTCAATGGGATCAACTGCAGCATGACTGGGAGATGCTCGAGGCGACGGCTACGGGCATCCGCCCAGTCAGCGCCTACAGTTTCCAGGCGGACAACCCGTATCTACACGGCGAGACCAGTCGCGCCGCGACGCGGCATCACGAACTGCACCTTCCCAGTGACTTCCAGGCCGCGAACTATGCAGTACGTCCTTGATATGCTTTTGCCTTTTGCGAAGACGAAACCATTAATCACGTCTGTGCAGAGCGTATTGGAGAAGGAGGCGATGGTGCAACGCGAGCCACGGAACGCCGAGGCGTGGTACGAGCTCGGAGTGCGTCAGCAGGAAAGCGAGCGCGAACACAAGGCGATTCAGGCGCTCAGCCGCGCAGTCGAGATTGAGCCGGACCTACTCCCCGCGTGGATGGCGCTCGCGGTCTCGCACAGTAACGAAGGCCGACGCGACGAGGCGTACAACGCTATTGAGGAGTGGGTCCGCAGACGCGGCGCGCCGCTCGTTCAGCCGCTCAAGAGCGAAGAGCGACACGAACGACTGGTCGATGCGCTCATAGGCATCGTGCGCACAGGACCGGCTGACCGTGTTGACGCGGACGTACAGATCGCTCTTGCAGTGCTGTTCCATACCACCGAGGTCGGTTAGTCGAGTCCGTTTTGGTGCTTTTGCTTACACGCGCCTCTGCAGGACTACGCCAAAGCCCTGGACTGCTTCAAGACCGCACTCGCTGTGCGCCCAGAGGTTTGTAGCTCATGCCCAGCCTGCATACAACAGCAGCTGACCTGTCCGCACAGGACGCACTGTTGTACAATCGTGTAGGCGCGACGCTGGCAAATAGCGGGCGCTCAGAGGAGGCGCTTGCGTATTATGATCGTGCCCTGCAGCTCGCGCCAGCGTACGTGCGCGCAGAGTTTAACACGGGCATCGCAATGATCAACATGGGTGTACGTGTAGCCATGCGGTACTAGTTTTGTCGATCTGACTGTGTTCCGTATTCCAGCGTCTCGAGGACGGCGCAAGGCATCTCCTAGACGCCCTTGCGCTGCAGGAGACCGACGGGACGCGTCACGATGCGCTCGGCGAGCCCGCTGCGGTCACGAGTGGCCAGATGTGGGACCTCCTCAAGTCGTGTGTCATCCGCATGAATAGGATGGATCTTGCGAGCTTCTGCGATAAACATGATCTGGAAGGTATGTTCCGTCATCTGCGTATCTTGCGTGCTCCTCACCATATACAGGATTCCGGGCATCCTTCGGCCCCGGCGACCCCATGAGTGTATAGGAGATACATACCTGTTGATTATAGGACTTCACATCGGTGTACAACACGTTCATCGCAACGCGGGAATGCGTACAGTAGTAGTGTGGCAAACTTTTGAGCGTTTAGACTACTCCTTGGTGGCGTAGCCACCAAAGAGCCCGAGCGAACTTCACAACTTCTGGCTATGCGTGGATGCGTCGGCAGACAAGCTTGTGTTCGCCCCAGTCCTGCAATTGGCTGTGACCTCGTTTAGCGATCCGAGACACGTACGGTCGTACCGGAAACAGGCTTACCACTCCTTGCCGCAATACAGGACTCTGCATCTAGCGCAGCGTCGAATTTGGACCGTGGGCACTTCGCACTTCGAGCATCGTTTCAAGCCGAGTGGTCGCAAGCGAGGGTGGACGACGATTGCGAATACTTTCCGAGGAAGGTCCCCCCATTCGAAAGATCTGTCACCCGCCGCCGGAACGAAGACCCGCTGTCTCCAGCGTGCGAGCTCGTCCTTCGAATACGAGCGCTCCCACGGAGGCTCGTAGTCATCGCGGAAATCGTCCCGGAAGCGATTGTCCGCGTTCATATTGGGCTGCCTGGCGTTGGGCCGCATCATGCTGAGAGACTCGTACCAATTCGCACTGGATGCAAGGCCAGTGGAAATAGCCCAGAGGACATGTGCTTGCAATGGATGTAAGATATATCTGATTCAAACAGATGGTGCGCCTACCGCGAGTACTCTCTAGGAATGCGCCGCCCCACAAGTCTTCGTTGTTGCGTTGATCGGTAACCACTCCTCAAGAAGAGGCTGGCGACGAAACTTCAGTAAGAATTATGGGAGGGAGTTCATATTTGGTCGTACTGTGACTTCGTGAAGAATAGATAAGTCGTCCGGATGGCGCACGAGCAGGTACAGCGTATGCCGTATTTCCTCGACACATGCACGGTCGGGCGCGTCGGGCGGTGTCAGATCCATATACTTCTTGCAGAGGCCCATTACGGTATACACGCGCTGTGATATGGACTGCCAGTCATCGTCCTGCTGTCCTGCGTCCAAGGTCGGCGTAATGCTGAGATACAGACGGTTGATCCGGCGAGCTAAGGCGGCAGTGAACAATGTGCTGTGTACACTGGATTTGGCTTCCAATTCCTGGAGCAGAGCCTCCCAGCGGTGGGCAATTGGAAGCGTATGGAGGGCGTAGGCGTAGAAACTGTGGCGAGAAGCGAGCTTCTCTTCCGGCAGGGAGCGGCAGAGCTCTAGAATCTCGCCAGAGTTGTGGGTGAGGATACAATGGTGTAATTTCAAGATATTGGACACGTCGACTCCCGTACAAGCGCCAAGTAAGTGCTGCGGTACTATGGCGAGTAGTTCGGCGCGGGACAGGAATTCGACCTCTGCAGCGCAGTGGAGAAGAATGTCCTTCCAGTCATCACAACGTACGCCAAATTGACGCGGAGTGCGCCTTCCGATCCCCGTCTTGCGCGTGAAGTACTCGTCGAACCAGACGGAGCGAGGGTCTTGGACGATAAGGGAAAACATACGGAGAGCCAAGGCCCGAGTGTCTTTAGTCAGCGTAAATCCTTTGGCTGCATCGAGAAATGCTTCCATTTGGTCCGCCAGGCGCAGAGTTGCGCATGATTGGAGACCATGCTTCTCCAGAATGGACCACATTCGCGAGGACCTCCAGGTGCTGCGACCTTGCAGGAACTTCCCAGGGTGGAATTCCTTCCGTGGCTCGACGTTGCGTACGAGGTCTTGGATGCATCTGAGTGCAAGTAGGCGTGCGCGAGGCCAGCTAGCTCGGAAAACGCCAGTGCAGAAGGATTGCAACGTCTCAATCTCGTCTTCACTGGCAGAGGCCCGCAGCGGTTCCGACATTACGCCAAAGACGACAGGCAGTACTGCATTGAGGGCATCGCCGTCCAGATGTCGAACGCGCTCCACAAGATCCAGGGCGACCCGCAGCCGCCTTGACCCAGGAAGAGTCAGGATATAGCGAGTCATCCGGTCGAGGATGTCCAGGGAAAGTTCGGAGACCAGGTTGGTACCGTCCGAGAAGTGCATGAGCGCGTCCAGGATCGACGACAGGCTGCCCATGACATAGAAACAGTAACGGCGGTTGGATGACCCAGACAGAATGGTGGAAGCAAACTGCAAACCGGCGACAACTGCCATCGGGCAGCGGTGCTCACGCAGAATTACGGGAAAGAAATCCTTCGGCATATCTAAAGATATGGATCCGCGGGGTATACGGAACGTTCGAGTCAGTTGTGCGACGGCGCATACGAATTCAAGCCACGCACACGTTTGGATAATGACCGAGCGAAGGCGCGGGTCGACACAGAGTCTGGATAAGACTAAAGCTAGTGCTGCCAGAGCATGGTCATCCTCCGCGTGCTTGGCAAAATATGCGCGGAGCTGTGGGCCGTACGTCTCGATATCTCGAATGATTTCGCACAGCGGTTGCCTCTGACTGGCGTCTAATAACGGCGTCAGTTTCCGTGTATGTAACGAAAGGCATTGATCAGTTGGACGTCATGAAAAGCCCCGCACGCACGCACGCCCTCTCGCCAATAGCAGCCTTATAGCACAATGCTTAGGGTTGAGGGCTCACCAGGCAATTGTAGTTCCACGGAGAGTGCCGTCACAGCATCATGTATGTCCTGACCCTGATGAAGACATTGTGGCATGGGTTCGTCTAAGAGCGTTCGGTCGGACGTGCGAGTAAGAAGGATGCCGGATACAACGAAGAAGAGGAAGAACTTGAATGCGGTTTTTCCCGCACCTTGCCCCAGGCCATTGCACCTCTATGAAATCGCCGACCAGGGGCGCATGAATGGCTACTGACGAAGCTCGCAAAGTAGAGCATGAAGCCAGCGCGAAGGCGTGTAGCGCCAGGAATCTAAATTGTGTTTGGTTTGCGCGCCTATTGCAGAGCTCCAGCAAATGCTTTGGACGCGACGCCGCCTCTATCCATGGTTACAACCTCACCCGTGCAGCGCATTATCTGGACGTCGTTGACCAGGTGAATTGCGCGAGATCGTGTCCTTCCTCATTTATACCGCAGGGTCGAGGAGCACTAGTGGGACGATCGCGCGATGTGCTCCAATGATAGCCTTCGGCGACGTGGCCGTCGTTGCTTCCAAAGCGCTGAGCGCTGTGTAGCTGGGCATCGATGGTCGGGCCCATGGCTCTGGATGCCGTGACATAAACAGCGAGTCCGTGATCGTTCCCCATACGGACGAATGACGCACAGCATGAGCTTCAGAGAGCAACAGAAAAACTCGTTTTCTTCCAGCGGAGGACTCTATGACTAGTTCCCGCGCCCATTCGTCTGAGGGGTTTAGACAGACGAGGCCTCGGGGTGCGCGGAGGAGGGAGGATCCAACAAGTCCCGACGGTCTGGTAAGCGGGTCGCTCGACTCGTCTCCGAACCCGTCGCTCTGGAATAGTTCGACCCCAGTCATGTGCACTCCTGTCTCCTCTTTCTTCAACCCACCATCACCTCCGCGCTCATGCAGGCAGAGCGCACCTCGACCGGCGAATCCGCACACTCGAGATCCGTCTGCGAGCCTGCCCACACTCGGACCGACGCTCCCGGCTCCCGCTTCAAGCAGACAGCTCTGCACTGTTTCCGCACTGTGGGTACTCTGCGTACTGGCAGTCTTCCACCGCGGAGCTCAAGGTACCTCGCGACGTGCAGCTATCCGTCCACATCAAGCGGCATGCGGGCGCAGGCATTATGGCGAGGTTCGCGGCATCGGAATTGCCACATCCACCGACTGCTCACGCGTCTCGCTACTAGCGTCGCATATTTTGACCCCGGCAACTGGAGCGTCGACTTGCAGGCCGGGTCAGAATTCGGTATGAGGTGTATCCCTCGCGCGAAGCTCGCAAATTCTGAAACATCCAGAGGATATCGACTGCTCTTCATTGTCCTCCTCTCATCACTGGTAGCTATGTGTCCTAAGCGTGGTGGCGTACCGCCAGCTGACCTGCCATGCCAATGGTACAGGGAGCTGTAGTTCTGCAAGTGCGTTTGCTATTTACAGCCTGCCTACCAGTGTCTGACCGAGCTCCTCGCAGGCTCTGGCGTGCAAGCTAGGTAGCTATAGTCGTCCTACAAGCTACAAGCAAACTCTCACATCTTCCTTCGCCAAGGCTGCGTAACCGGCGCCGACCTGGCCGTGCACTGCAGACTGCTGTTTGGCAACCACCCGAAGCACCCGAAACTCGTACGCGCGCTCGTACTATGGCCTCTCTACGCGCTTGGTATGTCTCTTCTCTAACGCCCGGTACTCTGTGTCATATCATTACCCTGTACCATCTCGACCTCAGAGTCTGACCTCGCTGCAGCTGAGATAGCCATCATCGCCACCGACCTCGCCGAACTGCTTGGGTCCGCCATCGGTCTCTGTCTCCTTATAGGACCGAGTTTTCCCTTATGGGCGGGTGTTCTCCTTACCGCATGCGACGTCTTGCTCGTCCTCACCATCTGTCGAACTCGCAACGGGCGGCCAACCCGCGTGATTGAGATTCTCGTCGTCGTTCTCGTACGTCGTCCAGCCTTAGTGTATCCGAAGTATAGGGTTGACTGACTGACGTCTTGGCGACAACCCAAAAACTTCTTTCCTCAGGTTGCAGCGACGTTTATCTGCTTCATCGTCCTCATCGTCAAAGTGCAGCCGCACTGGCTGTCAGTCTTCCAAGGATACTTGCCATCCAAAGCTCTCGTACAACATGGTGCCATCTACACCTGTAAGTCTCTCTTCAACATTCCTATCAAGTATGATGCTCACTCACTAAAAATCAGCCATCGGTATTCTCGGCGCCACCGTAATGCACGTCTTCCGCCACCACTCCCTTCTTCTCCCTGACTGACTGACGCCTCGCAGGCCACACGCCCTCTTCCTCGGCAGTTCTCTAGGGACCCTGGACCGCGTCTCCGACTCGGACGTCAAGCTGCCCGCACCCAACGCCATGGAACTCGGATCCCTGTCCCGCGCGCAGATGGTCAGACGCGCCGTCAAGACCCTGTTCGGAGAAAAACTTGCAAATGAAGACGGACTCGGATTCTCTGGGAGCGCCAAGAACCATGCGGAGTGGGAGAACAGCTCGCTCGGGTTCGTCATGGCGCATTTGAAGCATGCCGTTGCAGATATAAGTACGTATTACCACCCTCGCAGTGGCTGATTTGATGTTCTGACTTCTCATTCGTGCAGTTGCGAGTCTGCTTGGATTCGCGATGCTGATCAACTCCGCGTAAGTCTAAGCGCTTGTTTATCTCCGGCTTTCGAAGAGGGCGGTCTTCCTCATGATTCTGTAGGATTCTCATCCTCGCCGCGGCGGTCTTCTTCAATGCCGGGACGACGAACGGGTCAGCGCCTGCGGGTCTGTTTGACGCTCATGCGTTGATTGCGAGGGTTGTGGGCAAACGTGCGTTGTAGAACACCTCCCGTCTCGCTGTGGCTAACCGTGATGCAGCCGCGGGATACTTGTTCGCTGTTGCATTGCTGTGTGCTGGACAGAGCGCGAGTTTGACGGCTACGATGGCGGGCCAAGTCGTCTCGGAGGGGTTCATCGAGTGGCGCGTTTCAGTGCGTAGTACATCATGATAGGCCTCTCCTTCTCCTCTAACAGTTTTCCAGCCATTCCTCCGTCGACTCGTCACGCGTCTACTCAGTCTCGCACCCTCCGCCATCGTCGCCTCCGTCTTCGGCGCCCGCGGAATAGACGCACTCCTCGTCGGTTCGCAAGTCGCACTATCGTTCGTCCTACCATTCGTCGTCTTCCCGCTCGTCTACCTCACATCGTCGTCGTCCATTATGCGCGTCGAAGGGATCGACTATAGTAACGGACGTATCGTGACGACGCTGGGGTGGTTGATATTCGGCATTGTGGTACTGGCGAATGGGTATGCGATTGTCACGTTGGCGATGGGACAGGGGGGCGCTGCCAGTGCGTGAGGACTCCGAGCCACTCCGATTGTCATGATCACGTGTTGGACTTTTTTCACGCTTCCTTACGTCCCTACAACGAACTTAGAGTAGACTACTAAGCATTACTGTAATTAATGTGCTGCAATCATCTTGTTCAGAGCGGCTGGTGCGGTGGAAGTACACGTGCCATGGCACAAAGTGGTTACTTCGCAGAGCCAGAAACAACACAGCAATATGAACCATGGAATACCGGTAAGTCCTTCCACTTAGTCGAATCCGCGGGTGTGGGAGAGTCTGTCGTCGGTTCGGGGACAGAGGGGCGCGCATCGGTAGAAGTCGCCACAGGTTGACCACCCTAATACGGGCAGCGGGGGCCACGGAAAATAGGAGGGTATGATAGCCACGTCCCTACACGTTCGCGCAGTCGTGCCAGTGCCTGAACTGAGTGTCCGTTGGAGCAGTGTCAGTACAAAATGCTGCGCTTCGGAATCCCCGTACTGCTGCGCACCGTTCACGAGGGCCGCGTCAGTGCATCCCAAGACGCTCTTCTGTCGTCATCTCCTCGCGTTTGCGCTTCGCGTCTTCCGGGGCGACGAACGGGCGCTGTGCCTGCTCGCGCGCGAGACGGTTTGCGGTGTCGACTGCCTCCTTCTGGCGCGCGATGATGAGCTTTACGTCGAGGACGTCCGACTCGGAAAGCGTGATCACTGTGGGCTCGCGGCGAATCATTGTGTGGCGTGGTTGGTAGGCGTTGGTGGACGGTGTGGTGCGGCGTGGTGTGGCTGGGCCTTTTTTTCTTTTTTCTTGTTTTTGTTGGCTTTGCTCGCTTCCCTCTCTTCCCACCTACACACCCGCTCGTTCCTTATCATGGAATACGCTCTCAAGGTTTCCGATGCCGTCAAGTCGTTCAGAGTTCGTCGCTGCCCGTGCCGGCGTTGGAGCGTCTGCTGACGTGCCGGACCCGCAGGAAACGCGTCTCAGCACGCTGCGCCCAGTCACAGAATTCTTCGACTACAACCGCATCTCCCGTCCAGCAGACCTCAACACCGCAACCCAGGTATGTCTGCACGCTGTCTGTGTCTATGTATGTGTATATGTCTGACACGTTCGCTGCAGCGTATCTCCTACAACACGTTCGTGCATCCTAGCTTCCGCAGCACGCACGCCTGTTAAACCGCTTGCAGACGCTACTTCTCGGGCAACTACCTCCTCGTCGTCATCGCTCTCTCCGTCTATGCCCTGTACGTCCCCGTCCCCGTCCCCGTCCCCGTCCCCGTGCGCCTGCGCTGACACAGAGTACAGCATCACGAACCGCTACCTCATCTTCGCACTCGTCTTCCTGGTCGGCGGCTTCATCGCCATCAACAAGTGGGGTGCGTCCATCCCTTCCACAGACCGTTCTTAGCCAGCGTCTGACACACCGCTATAGCACCGGAACCCATGCAGGGTCAGTCGCCTTCTTCCTTTCATTCCAAAACGCCGTGCTGACGTATCTATTACACACAGTCGGAGAACACGTCGTGACCCAGAAATCGCTCTACACCGTCCTCTTCGTCGTCGGCATCCCGCTCGTCTGGTGGGCAGAGCCCTTCGGCACGCTCTTCTGGGTCATCGGCTCCTCGCTCATCCTCATCCTCGGCCACGCCGCGCTCGTCGAGCCCGGCGTCGAGAGCGAGTACTCCGAGCTCGAGGCCGGCCAAGTATAAATCAGCCCAGTTGTTCAACGGACGCCCCTCTTCTTGGTTTACGTTCTTGCGATTCGGGCGTTTTGTCAATGTCTGCGAGCGAAAGTACAGATACAGTTTATTATGCAACACCCGCGTACATACATAGATTCATTCTTGGTTTCTGCTTCGAACGAACGAACGGAAGGACAGCAAGCGTAAGCGTAAGGGAGGCGCGACAGAGCGACGACCATACAAGCGATAGCGAGAGTAGCGAGCGATGCGAAGAATTATGGACAGATGCGCTACGTATTCGACGCACAACGAAGGGAAAGGAAGAAAGTAATAAGGATTAAGACAATAAGGGCAGCCATTGTCCTGTAACGGGGTCAGTAATGAACGACACACGACTCGGTCGGGCGACTCACCAATGACAATGTTCGGCAGGTCGAAGATGTCCCGCCGTATAGAGAAGCAGAAAGCGCAGAGAACAGGCGCACCGGTACGCGTCAGGAGAACGCAATGCGTATGCACGCTCTGCGTCGTATTCTCAAACGCGTGCGAGGCGAACTGCTCCCAATACTCCACCGCCGACTGGTTCTCGAACAACTGCGCGGGGATCATCAGGAAATTCCTCCTCGACAGCGCCTAATGGGTGTGTGCGCACCTCGTAAATAAACTTGCGCTTCCCTGGCCCCAAGAGCTCGTCCTTGGACCAACCGGTGAGGATGCTAAACTCCACACCGACGACAACGATCTCGCCCGTCCTCCTCCACGCGACGGTAGGAGTCCCATTGAACCCGACGAGCTTCTCCAGTTCCAGCACGCTCCGCTGAAAACACTTCTCCACGAACACTTCGTCTTCCTCGCTCAGCGGTACTTGCAGCGCGATGAGCGAAGGACGCAGCATAGCGATAGCGCGGATGATTCGTAGGATGTCGTTCTTGACGTATCGTTCTTTGAGATGGCGCATGAGGAAATGGAAGCCCTCGCGGTAGTCGTAGGCTTTGGTCACGGAGCGGTATACGGCGCTTTGTCGCGCTTTACCACCTTGTCCTTGGCCTTGTCCTTGCGGCGACTCCTGCGGTACAGACGCCAGTGCAGGTGGCGGAGGAGTTTGCGGTCGCGCCTGTTGTTGTTGTTGTTGTTGGAGCTGAATAGGCGAATCGCTTGCGCTCGTGGAGAACGGCGTCGCGGCATTATTCGATACGAAAGTCGGCGTGAATCCCGCAGCGTTGAACGGCGCGCTTCCCGGATCAGAGTAATCTTGGCCCGTAAGCTGTGAGGACGATCCAGGCGTAGACGCAAAAGGCATGCTCATCGCTCCGACGCCCCACATCGGTTCTTGACTTTGGGGCGTATGGTTGTCTTGCGCCGCGGGCCCGAGGATGGCGGACATGATGCTGTACTCGAGGTTCACGGCTTGCGAGTCGAACGGGTGCTTCGTGTCGAGGACGAGGTTGTGTAGCGGGTCGTTGACGTGGGCGTCTAATACATATGCGCTGTCGTTTCAGCTGCGCGCCCGGGAACAGCGAGAGTCGAACGGGACGTACAAGGATCGAGCGCGATGCCACCACCACCAGACGATTCAGGCTCGTCGTGGCCCCGCGAGACGTCTTTATGCTTCTTGATCTCGGCTGTCGTGGTCGTGCGAGCGCGTTTGAGCTTGCGTCGGGACATGGCTCAAGGATGGGAACCGCGTACCAAGTTCCTCCTCATCCAACAGATATTTAGCCTTCTTCCTAATACCCTCGACGCACGAGTCGCCCATCCCGCGCTTGAGACATCGCTGACACGGCCTGCCTATAGCGTCCGCGCTCAGCAAAGGCAACAATCACACCGACTATCACACGCACTGTCGTCGCAAGTCAGATGCGCTTTCTGGCAATGAAAGCACGCCCGGTTCGCTTTCTTCTTCTTGCTCTGCTCGCGGTTGCGCTGCTTGGTGCCCGGCGACATCTCGCGCTGGCGTTTCCGTCCGCGACTCCCGCGAGCGGCGGGTTGTTGTTCTGGCTGCTGCTGCTGGCCGAGGGTGTCGATGGGTGCGCCTGGAAATCGTCCAGGCTGCGAGTGTGACTGGTGTGGGAGCATGGTCGTGACGGCGGGCGGCCCGGAAGGCGGAAGGGTCAGACGCGCTCGTAAACAAGCCCGACCACATGCCATGACCATGCCGCGCGGCAACGAGCTCCTAGTCGCGCTCAAAAACAAGCTCGGCGCTGCAGACACGGCGAACGAGTTGAGATGGATGCGCCAATACGCGAAACAGAAGCGGATACCCGTCCGTCCACTCGTCGAGCGGCGCGTCGCTCACGAACCGCTGCAGTACATTTTAGGTGCGTTTCGCAGACCTTTGACCTCGGCCTTTGCGCTGAGGACGAGATTATTCCAGGTACTCAACCGTTCGGGAAGCTAGATATCGTAGTCAGAAAACCGGTGCTGATACCACGCCCGGAGACTGAGGACTGGACGATGCGGTTAGCAAAGCGCCGTCGACCGGGACTCGACCACCCGCGACTCAACGTGCTAGATCTCTGCACGGGCACGGGCTGCATACCGATATTACTCGCACGTACCTGGCGACGGGGTGGCATGCGCGCATTGGCGATCGACATTGGCGACGAGGCTGTTATGCTCGCGCAGAGGAACGCAATTACCTGCAAGGTTTCGAAGGTCGTCCAGGTCGTCCAAGCCGACATCTTCTCTCCGGACATCGCGGATCTGGTGCGCGAGCGCCTGCTGGACGGCGTAGACGTGCTCACTGCGAACCCTCCGTATGTCTCCTCGGCCGAGTACGAGACTCTGGACAACAGCGTACGGGACTTCGAGGACGCGCGTGCGCTCTTGGCAGACGACAACGGGCTCGCATTCTACCCTCGCATAGCGGAACTCGCGACGACGCTGCTGAATCCTGGTGGCATTGTCGCTGTGGAGGTTGGAAAGGGGCAGAGCGACGCTGTGGTGGATATCTTTCGCGCGCTGCCGGGAGTTGTGAGCACGGAAGTATGGAACGACCCCTGGGGCATTCCTCGCGCTATCGTCTCGTTCTTTCGATAATCCATGACTACTACCGATGCTGACGCTCACGCGTTTACGCTCGGGGACGCGACAGCTCGTCTTGCCGGCAGCATGACAAATGCCCTGCAGACGACGGACTTCGACCATGCGAGCACTAGGCTCGCACTCAGGCGATGTCTTGCTGCAGGCATTGCCCGCTCAACTTCACGGGCTCGAGCATACTGTCACTGTGGACGGATTACGCGTTACGCGTTGTGCGTTGTGCAATATTCAATTATGCTAAATTGTTACAGTGCGTAATAATACAGCAAGCAAGTCCATGGCACACAAAACACTTAGCGCCTGGTAGTGTCATTGTGCGCATGCGTGTGCCCCATGCCGAGGGCGCTCTTCGCCTTATCGACGATGCTCGAGTTATTGTTCGTCGTCGCGCCGTGACCACCACTGAAGGTGTCGCCGACCTTCTGGGTGTACGACTTCTCGCCCTGCGGCTGCATGGAGCCCGCGGCGTTGTCAAGCTTTCCGTGGAACTTGTCGCCCATGTGCTCCGTCGTCGTCTTCTGAGAATCGGGCTAATGGGAGGACAGAAAAGTCAGACGCAGACGCCGTGCGGTAATTCTAACGTACCTTCAAAGCAGCGCCGACCTTATCGGACAAGCTCTGGCGGCCAGCATCGGACATGATTGTGTAGATGAGGGGTGGGTTGGGTGAGTGTAGTAGAAAAGGTTGTTGTAGTTGGTGAGTTCTACTCTCAGAGCTGAACCTCGCTTATATAGGGGATTAGCGCCAATTACATGACGTATGCGAAGTCTTGCAAGCGTCATTGAAGCCCGCCCTGTGCTCGAGAGTCGTATGGCGTGGGAAAGGAGGAGCCCCTTAAGGGCATGACGCGGATACGTCATCGATATTCTGGATCCGCGGTGGCACGTGACTATTAGAACGCGTCAGCACCGAGGGATTCAAAGGGTATGTACGCTGTATCCGTATTCAGACCGCAGTAATATATTTCATTAGTAGGTCTTGTCTACCGAAGCGGTGCACTTGCTGTGGTGCCCAGTTTATAACTAAAAGCGACCGACGGACCATCTCCTACGTACGCGTTTGTCACTCCCAGGCTCCATGCTGATGTGTAAGAAGGCTAAGCGGAGAGGAGGGACCGGGTCATGCACTCCGCTCGCGGCAGGTGGACTCGCGTGCACTGCAAGGGGTCATTGGCAGCGGACATATTGGACAGATGTCGAAATCTGCGGAATGGACGCATGCGGTCCGGCGCCCAAGATGTACGGAGTACTGTACAGTACTGAGTTCCCCCCCTGGTGGATAACGCACCTCTATATTCATGTACTGTTGTGGGATGACGAGAGCGGGTTCGAACGTCCCCACGGACACTCAGGACGATCCATGTCATGCAGATCAAATTGAGGAGCGTCATCTCATGCACCGGAGCAGGACCTCCGGCGCTGCCGGAGGGGTTTGATCCGAACCTACACCGGAGCCTGCTCGGCGAAGGAGCAACGCATGGATGTCCGTAAGCACATGTCAGATTCCGCGCAACGTGAATTCGAACTTCCGATCACTCTCGTGGATACCGCGATACAATGCAAGTAGCGACTCGGTGACGAAGACCAACATATAGAGTAAATACATTGAGGGACGACCAGAGAAGACGTTTGACGTGTGGCAGTCCTTCTATTTTGCACTCTCTGAGTACAATGCACAATGCGTCATACTTGCGATTCGACCGGCGGGCCAGAGGAAACGGTGCAGGATTCAGTCATCACTGTGATGTTCAGAAAGCCTCCTGTAGTTGCTCCTGTACATGTATCGATCTGTGGTGGCCTTTCGGTGTGATCTTTGCGAACGCCTGGAAGAGTTCCTATACGAGATTCAGCGTTCAACGTACGGCCAGTGTATGCTATCGTCGTACCGAATATGCAAAACGCTGCGAGCGGAACTGAAGTATTCATCAGCGGACCCTCAAGCTTGTGCAGGTGACGCACGCAAGGCAATATACATGTCCACGAGATAGTGGACCGGGCTTTGAGGAGTAACAGCATCAATCAGAGATGCGCTGAGATGGGGTATGGGATGAGGATACGGTGCGCGGCGTCGGTCGAGGGCTTACGCCAAGGTGGGGATTAGCCACGCGATAAACATCGTGACGCGAGTCAAAATCTTCAGCCACGGTCCCCCGCGATCCGGAGATTGGAGCGTATCCTTCAGTCGCCAACCGCGGATCTCTGATAAACATTGAACAGTTGTATAGAGCATTCGAGCTAAACCCGTAGATCAGCTTTGCAGTTCCGAGTCACCACGCTCGGCCATACGTACTGCTGAAAAAGAAGCAACAGAGGACGAGGATGGCAGTGACGATTGGCGTAAGCCTTGCACTGGAAGACTCTCGTCAGTTTGCGACACATCATACTCACAGTTTCGTACAAGAACTCCGTGCTGGGCCGATCTTGGAACCTACAGGTGAGGCGACCTCGTTCGACTGCAGTTGCACTCTGACTGACGCGACTTGTCTGGGAGTGGAACAGATAAGCATAGACAATGATTCGGTGGTAAATGTGACCGACGGCAAGGAAGACGACGAGGTAAACGACAGCGGCCGAAGGTGGAACTATAAGAAGCTGCACCGCACAATGAACACGCCCGTCCACATGAGACCACATTTCGACGCACGAGTAATTCTCGCAACCGAGATTCCCTTGTAGATCCATTGGTGCTCGGAAGCGTGAACCAGAGTCTAGGGAGCAATGGATGAGTGCACCCGAACGGGACTACGTGCCGAGGCTGTGGAGATGAGCGCACTGGAGGACAAGCGAGACACCGCTGAAGCCGATCCTGCGAGAGAAGCGTCGAGTCAGAAGCTGCGACGAAACCGCCGTTGAACTGAACGTTGCGCACATCCAGTACGTGGCGTTGATCAGGCCGACTTGTACAACGCATAATGCATACGGCGGATTTGCGCTCATGCCGTGGCCGGTATATAATCTAAGAGTCAGTCGTCAACTAATTGATCTGAATATGACAGAGTGGCTGCACTCACAGAAAACACGCGGACACGGAGAAGAAAACCCAAGAGAGCAAGAACATGTGTAACGTCGGGTGTCGTCTCGTGTTCTTGCTGGAAGTAAGTGTCCAGAGGGAGATGGGAAGTAGAATCTGGCCGCCGACAATCACAAGAATGAAGTAGGCAACGGTTTTGTCCAATGACGTCCGATGGTCAGACAGGACCTCCAAGTTCGTCGCCATAGAAGAGCCCATGCTGAAGGAGAACGAGTAGACGGACACTCGACTAGTCACTTTTTCCGCCCTAAGTAATGTCTGTGGACTTGCGGCACCGCCAGGGCTTGTTGACGGCGGTGCCGGTCTAAAGGCAGATGCGCGCCGGACGGATGCAAGGATGCAAAGGCTTGTTCAATAGACGCTTGCAATGGGCGATTTAACCTCGAGGGCCGTCCGACCGCAAAGAGACACAGGGCCTGGTGAAGGGGAGGACAACGATGTAACTGCCGAGAGTTGGAGCAACTGGACGTCAAGACGATGTTGACAGTGCGCAGGCGAGCCTAAGCCATCAGCTCTAGCTCAAAGTCAACCCTTGTAAGCCAATGCAGCTTCTTAGAAACATTTGGGACGAGAGACTGCATCCACTAGTATTACGGTACTACCAATCGGTCCGAGCAGCGAGAAGACAGCAAAGACAGCGGTGCTTGCGCAAACAAGAGATCCTGAGGGAGTGTTGCGCTAGTTCTTCCTAGTGGGCGTCGCGAAGAATATACAGCGGAGATGAGATAAGTCTGCTCGCCGATAGCAGCCGTCCTATACGTCGATGTGCGCACGCACAACGGGAAATACTCCGGTCGTCCGCTTCAGCGCGGAGGAAGATCGACTTTGCTGAGTATACGAGGAGAGGACTGGCAGAGGGATCGGCAATGTGGCAGGCTGACAGACAGATAGGGCGCAGAGCGAGATCGTGTCTTGTTGGGTCCGGTTTGATTTGCCGGTTACACAGCTTGTCCAATGACCTTCCCCATTGGGACACGTCGCCGGTTCGAATCCGGGCGAGGCAGAGACTTTTCCACTCGTGATCCCTGTACAGCTGTGTTTAGAATGCAGAGGGTCTCCTTTCAATAGATATGAGGTCTTTGAAATTTATCAGAGCTTCTTTACATACTAGATGGTACGCGAGTTTGAAGTGCTTCCCAAACCTCACTGTCACCGGTATACTGACAGACTGAGCGGACCAGTGAAGGCTAGTTAAAGGATAATGAATTCTCCAGCTTTATTTAAAATAAAGGAATAAAGGGGCAACCGGGACTTGGTGCTCCCGAGACACTCATTGCAAAAGTAAAGTGACAAAAGGTGAACCTGGCATTGAACCCGTGACATCCAACTTACCAGTCAGGAACTATAACTACTGTACTAACACGGCGTAAGACCAAAGCAAATGTGTACATACAGATATCTATGGCAACGCGCCTGTGGTGGTTGTAACACAGATGCAGACATGAATCAGGTCTTCTCTGGCGATATTTGCGTGAGGTATGGCATAAAGCGTGCCTAAACTGAGCAAATGACAAATTTCGGACGAGGTGGGCGCATTTTGGGCTACGAAAGGTCCCGCGGACCGGCCGGACGTCAATCCCGGCGCTGTTCCCAATGGGGAAGGTCATTGGACAAGCCGTAAAACCTGATTTGCCACCCCTCAGTATACTCAGAACCCGTAGATATCGAATTCATAGTTTTGCGTGTCCTGTGATCACATGGGCTGCGCGCGTCGTAGCTTGATGGTAGGATGGGGTAGAAGTAGAAAGCAGAGGTAGCAAACGCGTTTGGAGCGCCGCTTCCACCGTTTCTTCTCCTCGTCCTAACCGTGCTGAAAATTGCCAGCCCACCGTCGATCCCCATCAGGCGCTGAAGTACCAGGACTGGATTGCGCGTGATAATCCGTGGCCGATATCGATGACGCGCAATATTGGGAAAGGTTGACCTACGACGGAACGGCGTTGATGCGTGTGCAGTGGTGCGTCGTCCGAAACTTGCCCTTTATCTAGCTGACCTGGTGAAATCTCACAGGATGCAAAAACAGAACACCATCGGCCTGGCCGTCCGAACTTGCCTGACGCCGCGGAGTCGCGGGACGACGAGGACACTTCGTTCCGAGATAATACCTCCTCGTTCTTCTTAGTTCTGCGGCTATACTCTCTTTCTGAGTACCGGGTACCCAGCGTGACCTGCTGTGCCGGCTTCTCCGTACCGCGCTCG
>KV426656.1:2854-20154 GCA_001632375.1 Exidia glandulosa HHB12029 | reverse complement strand
CGAGGGAGCGAATTGACGACCAGAGCATCCATGCTCAGGAATCCCGACTTTCCATATCTTGGATCGACCCCGTTGCGAATACTGACGGTGCGTAGAGGTGAAGTCGCGTCGGCCGCTTGATGGTGCCAAATAACAGTCTGCGCACATCGCCTGGTCAAGCCGCTACCGAATGACGGGATGGATCGACTCACACTGCCGTTGCTAACGTCCCGTTGGAGTGCGTCAACGAGAAAAGCCCTGGCCCAATCGTCCTCCGACGAGCAGTTGATGCACACGAGATAGGTCGAAGGCCCAATACCGGGTATCGCATACCATTGTAGGGAGGTGGAGTTCTCTATAGGATGGTATGAGATTTCCCGTCATTTTTATGTTGCACTATCGGACATACCAGGCATTGAGATCTCTATTGACGCCTCCGGATGGTCACAGAACTTGACTTGTTCGCCGTTGGAACCAACAGGTACTTCCGACCAAGTTCCCGCTGGCGCGAACGACATATACTGCGAATCCGTATTGCGGAGCGTGATCGGGTCCGCGGCGCATAAGGTTGCCGCGCCCAGCGCGAAGACAGCCAACACGGCGCGAGAGCGCGCCATGGCGCAGGAAGTGGGAGCAACGGGGAAGAGAGATGTGGACGTCAGCGCTCGAAGTCCGGTAAGCTATCAAGGGGATCTTTCCGCGCGACATGCCGGCTGTGCATCCGCGCCGCACCAGCCACCCTGAACAGTTTGGGCATGAGACGATAGGTCCCGCGCACAGCCCGGTCCGAGATACCCACTGCCAGCATTGCAGACCCCTTCACGAAGGTTTGCTGCGAAAGATCTGTGCAAGTCTGTCCGGAATCGCCTAAGTTGCCGGTAGAATGGGCGATCCGGACCGGGATCGTCGTATTCATCGCATATCATGGCATAGGCTGTGCCATCAAGTCCCAAGTTGGCCGTGCATCGGTAGATCCACACCATTATCTAGGACGCACCGCCAGACGAGTTTCCAGTCAGTACTCGACCATCGATATCGAGTGGTTTGCGACGAGCTTCAAGCTCGAGCAAGTTCTTGGGGTCGCTCTTTTGGGATGCATGAAAACATCAAAAGTCTATCGTTGACAACAACGAGTCCCAAGACCACGGTCCGCTAGTCCACGCATGCCGTAGAAGGCTGTACTGTCAGTGCCGATACGGTGCATTTGCGAGACTGACGCACGTCAGTCTTAAATCTGCGCGGAGAAGTGCTCGATAGTCACAGATAGTACTGCATGAAATACGCCCGATTCATCTATGGAGCTTGCTCACAGCCTGTCGTGGAAACAAAGGGTGGAAGAAGTATTGATAAGATGATAGAACCGCTGATATGATAAGTGCTTAGGCTCAAACCAAACTTGGTCAGCGGGCTGGGGCTCTGGGAGTGTCGCTGGGCGACGAGATAGAAGCCATACTTACTATGTCCCCCAATACAATTATGGAGTATAGCACACTATCATTTTTCATAGTTTGACTGCGGCGACCGTCGGTGAGGTGTCTAATCTCGGAGAGGACGAATTTGAACGTTCATTCGCAAGTTCGCGACTCCTCAGGTACTTATAACGTGTGTCCATCAAGAAGGATATCACTCAATTTCACTCTATATGCGTCCGCTACGTAATTCAATATTAAATATCATTACCGTTTTGCCGTCCTCTTCTTCACGGTCGTGGCGGGCGTTCGGAGAACCGGCTGATGGCGAAGTTGTGACTTGCTTGGCCAATTGTTCCCGCGCAGAGGACGGGGGTCTCCAGGTCGCAACTCTCCCCAGACATCCCCCTCCCCGCACTACATAAACCAGCCCCGAACCTTCGCGGAGTTCACCACTTCCCCTCAAACCACCACCTCCGCACCCATTCGGCTCGCACTTGACCGTCCCGTCACCAATTAGTATGCCGCCACAGTTTCAGAGCAATTACCTCACTCGCACAAACCCTCCGCCGCGCCCTCATCGCATGGAAACTTCAAAAACTACTCTAGAATGTCCAGGAGCACCTCTTCTAAGGACCATCCCATTGCCGAGAGTCGAGCTTGAAGGTATTGTCCCTCCTTCCCGATTAGGACGCACGACGAAGTTATTAATCCCGAACACCGCCTTGCTCAGGGTCCGGGCCACGTCCTCATCTTCACCGCCTGATCGCGCAGCCTGGCGCTTTACCGTACGACTTCACGCGCTCAGCATCCTTTGGCGTCGACGAACCGGTCTGTGAGCCGGCGCTTAGCTCGCTGAGCGTCCTAGTATCCGGAGCTCCCGCCCATTGGAGGATACAAGCAACAGCGAAGGATGCTGCACGAGGAGTGACTATCGCGGAGCTCCTTGATGCGGTGCACGCCATGTTGCAGTGGCCGATGTCATACGCCGAGCTGAGCGCACTGTGTGAGTGCTTCCATCGGCGGTCACGCATTATGCGGCAGTGCGCGGCGCGGTGTGCAGCGGAGGGAGAGGTGTACCGCGGCGCAGAGAGTCTGCGAAGAGTCGACTGGTTCGAGGGGCGTTCTCGACTGCGCAAAGTAGAGACGGTCTTGGAACGGAAAGGCCTGTTGTTCATCATTGTCCTTGAGGCATGAAACGCTCGGCTTGTAGATACTGAACGTGAAGAATAACTTCGACGATCCCATTCTCCAGAGCAATCAGATAGATTTAACCAGAATAAAGAGCGCCGTGTACCGCCTCAGCTTTGAAGAGCGACCACAAAATGCAAAGTCCTGGGGAAGACTCAACGTGAACTTGACGAAACACTGGAGCTCTGGCGAAACACTGACACCGTCGCCTGCTTTCGGACTGCCATGTCACGCGACTTCGGGCGAGCGTGGTCCAACCGCCCACGCAACAGCCTGATCGCCAAAGACATTTCGTAACGCAGAGAAGGCCACTGTACGTCGCATCGTATCTGAGTCGAATATCTCTTGGCGCAAATGTCTACATTGTAGGTCGTTTGTAGTGCTCTGGATTCGATAAACTTGCGTCGAGTGCCACTCTCGAATTACTCGTGGCTACTACAGTGACGCCGGCCGATGAAGCAGCGCTCAGTTAGTGCTTGGAGCAAATGGATACCAGGCCTGGCGCCCTCGAAACCACAACGAGCTGCCGTCAAGAGCATCCTGCTCGTCAAGGTCCTTCCACTTCCATTCCGTTTGGAGACCGTCGCCGATCGGGACATACGTGTCATCGACGTAAATGCGTTGGTCACGTCGACCCTGCGCCCACTCCACAACGGCTTGCGCCACGCGCTGCGCATCAGGCTCTCGGACACACCGCGCACGGAACAAGACGCGACGAAGACGGGGAGAGGCAGTTGCCAGAGGAGTTATCGGCGACAGATCGATAGCCTCATCTTCGAGGGAGCTCGCCTCCGAAAATAGATCGATGACAAGATACTCCACTTGAGATGAGGAAAGGTCTGGCTGTATGCTCGGTTCTTCGTCGTAGATATCGTAAATTACGTGAAGCCGTGAGAGCGTTTGGACGACTGGTTGGACCGCTGCGATGTTAAAGGGGTCCGATGCGGGTGTGACGTCCGTAAGGTACGCGGAGAGCAGATTCAACGTGTGACCAGCCTGCAGCAGGATTGCGAGCAGACGTGTCGACCCTGTGAATGCGGATAGGTTTGCGAGAGCGAGAGTGAGTGGAAGCGCTAGCAACGCCTCGTGGTTCGTCCAATGGTTGACGGACGTGAGAATTAAAGAGGTCGTGTGGCGCATTGGGGTGTCAGGCAGGCAAGAAGTTGTAATGAGGAGGTCGAAGTTGGAGTTTGTAACGGCGATGGCAGCGTATAATATGGGTGTGACGACGCGACGAAATCTTTTGCAGACGAGGCACAGCGTAGCGACCCAGCTCGTCCACACATGGACTTGATCAAGCGCGACATGTTCGGCTACTAGCAGGACGAGCTCGAGCGGAAGCCTCGAAAGCGCGGCGTCCATCGCGGCGAGAGGCAAGAGACATTCGGCAATCTCCACACAGGCCAAGCTGGACTAAACTCATAGCCATTTCTCCATATCTGATGCTTGAGGATACAGTAGCTCTTTCAAGTCGTGTGTAGTAATTATATGGTATCCGGTGTCGACGAGACTTGTCTGGTACCCCTTTGACCGAGAACTCTTGAGCTGATCCCATCCCTGAAACCGTGAGGTACAGCCGGTAACTTTACAGCAGCACGTGCGATGTTACTGATTAGAAGAATTGAAGTACACGTATACATGCTTCATGCATTTACAAGTCGCGTTGTCGACATGAAACAGATCGAAGGAAGCAGTGTCAGTCGAGGCTGCGACGCTGAGGGAACCACGCCTGGCGCCCTCTAAACCACACTGAGTCGCCATCTATAGCGTCCTGCTTGTCCAGCTCTTCCCACAGCCAACTGTCTTTTTCGAGTACTGGGACGAATGTGTCATCGACGTAGATGCGTTGGTCGCATCGGTCCTTCGCCAATTCTACGAGTTTCTGTGCCACGCGCTCTACGTCGGACTCGAGAGGAAGCCGCGGACGAAGAAGGACGCGACGAAGTCGTGGCGGCGAAATCGCCTTGGAAAGCATCGGCGAAAGGTCGATAGATCCTTCGTCGATAGTGTCTGAGAGCAGGTCGATGGCGAGATACTCTACATGGGAGGAGGACAGATCCAGCCACAGGCCTTCGCAAAGCCCGCAGATGAGGTGCAGCCTAGTGAGCGTATTTATCACGCGATGAGTCTGTGCCATTTTCGGTTCGATCACGGCGTCCGTGAGGTGCGCGGATGAGAGCGTCGAGGGTAGCCCTGCTAGAGCTCGTGTCGGCCCTGTGAACGCGGAAATGTTGACCAGAGCACGGGCGATCGATTCGAATGGCGGCTTGGTGTGGACAGTACGCGGGTCACTGACGAAAAGGATCGAGCGTGTATGAGCCAATGGCGTATCAGGAAGATTCGAGGTTTTAAAGAAGTAGTCGTAGGTATCGTCGTCCAAAGTGATGTGGTCGTATAAGATGGGTGTAACGACGCGACGAAAAGCTTTGCAGACGAGGCACAGCCTGGCCACCCAGCTCGTCATCGTGAAAACTTCGCTGCGCGCCGCGTGTTCGGCGACGAGGAGAACGAGCTCGGGGGGAAGTCGTGGAAGCGCGGTTATCGTCATCACGCAAAAATTCTCGAGAGGAATGAGGCAAGCGGCGTACGGCACCGTGACTCTCCGCTCCTATAATTTCTCCCGCACACTTCAAAGTCCAGCAGAGCGTCCCTACGACATCAGCAGTACACTCGTAGATACGAAAGATCTACATCACCAGGCCTGCTTAATATAAGTATCGGTCGCCAAGATGAAACCAAAACTTTCATATTCGTATTTCCCTTATTACCCATGTGATTCTTGAATCCTAAATCTGTATTACTCTCTAGACTATGAGATACATGATTGGTAGTGGATGAATGTTGGGAGAGAAATTATGTGCACGGTCGGCGTTATAGCTATTGCACCCGCTTCTTGCCTTCTTCCCGTTTTTCGCGCCGCCGGACATTCGAAATGGCCGCCGACGAGCTCATCGACGAGCACGTCTCTTCTGCGCAGGCGCTCAAGGCCGCCAAGGCCCTGCATGCGTACGCGACGAAGAAGCAGACCGAGCGCGACGCGGACGAGCTTTTGCCGACGAAAGACGAGCACGTGTGGCTGGTGGTCGGGACGAAAGTCATGCACCCAGAAAAGAAGCTGAAGCCCCATCGCATGTGCGTACTTAACAAGTGTACAACCCGCTGTTACTCACGCGTTGTTACTTTGTAGACCGTTGAAGCACCCGCTGGTGGACCCGCGCGAGACGAGCATCTGCCTCATTACCAAGGACCCGCAGCGCGAGTACAAAGACCTGCTCGCCGACAAGAATATCAACTTCATCCACCGCGTTGTTGGCGTCACCAAGCTCAAGGGAAAGTACAGAGGCTACGACGCCCGCCGCGCGCTGCTCCAGGAAAACGGGCTCTTCCTCGCCGACGACCGCGTCATCCCGCTCCTGCCCCAGCTCTTGGGCTCTAAATTCTTCGTGGCGAAGAAGTGCGTAACATACATCTACATGCAGTATTAATTTTCTGACTGAGACCTTGGCTTTTCCTTATTGCAGACAGCCTATCCCGGTCTCGCTCACAAAACAAGACCTCAAAGCCGAGCTTGAGCGCGCCGTCGAGTCCACGTACTTTCACCAAAATAAGGGCACATGCACCTCCGTCAAGCTCGGTCCGCTCAACGCCTCCTTCGGTCCCGCCAAGCTGCTCGACAACCTGAAGACTGCGCTGCCCGCCGTCGTCGCCGCAATCAAGGGCGGGTGGGAGAACATACAGAACCTCCACCTGAAGACGAGCACGAGTGCGAGTCTGCCGATCTGGACGTGCGACCTCGGCGATGCAAAGGGTGCACGTTGGGACGGTCTGACTGTCGGCGCGGCGGAGGACGAGGAGAAGGAGAAACCCGCGAGCAAGGGCAAGAAGCGCTCGAAGGACGAGAGCGACGAGGAGGACAGCGCAACTCCCAAAGCCACCCCCGCGAAAAAGGCGAACGCGAAGGACGACACAACGCCTAAAGCCACGCCGTCCTCATCTTCAGCTGCGAAGGCGAAGAAGGACGACAAGGCGTCTGTTGACACCCCGCCAAAGAAGAAGCGGAAAAACGATGACGGCGAGGCTGTCGCTGCTTCTGCTACGCCCGCGAAGAAGACGAAGGACGACGCGTCGGTGCCTGCGAAGAAGGCGAAAGACACCGCAACATCCACGCCCGCGAAGGCCGCCGCGCCCTCCTCGTCTTCGAAGAAGAAGAAAGACGGTGCTGCGCTCACGCCTTCGAAAGCGGACGCCTCGACACCTGCCAAGAAGGAGAAGGAAAAGCCAAAGTCGAGCGCCTCGACACCCTCCGCCGCCGCCAAACCCAAATCCACTTCCACTCCCGCATCTGAAAAGCCCAAATCGACCACCACCTCCACCTCCTCGCCCGCCCCGCCAAAATCCGCGCTCAAATCCGCGCTCAAGCCGACTTCCTCCGCGTCTACAGCGACACCGGCGAAACGCGCGACGTTCGCGGTGGACGTAACGCCCGCTGAACTCAAGGCGAAGAAAAAGTCCGCGTCTGTGTCTGGTACGGGGAGCAAGAAGGACAAGGTCGTCGCGCGCGATTCAAAGTCGAAGGAGAAGAAGGCGGCGATGTTGGTGGGGAAGGATAAGCGGCGATGAGCTGTGCGTTAGGGTACTGGATCTGGTACGCTGTTATGTCACAGTACAGTATCTTGGTTATGCGTTATTACTGTCGTAGGGTTAGGTAGGGGATATGACAATATCATATGAAGTTACGACACGACACAACACTCGGCTAATGCACGCGCAAGTCACTGGCAGCTGCGCGCGCGGAAGGCTGGCAGAAAGAAGTTCAAAGAACGGCTCGATGATTGGCAGGCACATCTACCCCGCAAGCATTTGCGGCACGGGCTGATTCAGCGCAGGCTGCGCAGTAACGCTGACGTGGACCAGATGACGGCGCTACCGGTTTATAAGCAGTCGTCGATTCTCGAATCACGGCATCGTTGCTCTCGACATCGACATGCCGACTTGGCTTATAACTGGGTACGCATCTGTCGTCGCCTAATAGTCATACCCCGTCTGACAGCATGACGGCTGTAGGAGCTCGCGCGGAATCGGCTTCGAACTCGCGAAGCAGCTTGCCGCGGTGTCGAACGGCACTCATACCATCTTCGCGACGTGCAGGAACCCCGCCTCAGCCACTGCGCTCAACGACCTTGCCAAAGAGTACAAGAACATACACGTCGTTGCGCTTGACGTGGACGACGATGAGACCGTACAAGGTGCGGCTAAGACCGTCGCCGGTCTTCTTGGAGGCAAGGGGATCGATTATCTCGTGAACAACGCCGCTTGGGTGCGTCTTGTACCTTCTTCCTACGGCTGGAATTTGGAATCTGGGCTGAACGTGTTGCGCAATACAGTCTGAAGCAGACGAACTCGACACCGCCAAGGCCGACACTATGACCGCCATGTACAACACACACGTCGCAGGCTCGTTCCGCGTCTACCGCGCTTTTCTTGGTCTCGTTCGTCTCAGCGAGCGCAAGGCTATCATCAATGTCTCCAGCGAGCTTGGAAGTTTGGGAGATATCGACGACCCGCAGTTCGCGGAGATGTTCGGCGCGCACTTTCCGTCGTACTGCTGCGCGAAGGCGGGGCTTAACATGCTCGTCAGTACTCCTGCTTCCTTACCCCATCCTTCCCTTTCGACTATCCAACTGACGTATACGTAGACGCGCAAGATCGCCAAAGGACATCCCGACATGATCGTTTTCGCGTTCGCGCCGGGTTGGCTCAAGACAGGTGAGCTACTATCTACAGCTACAACTGCGTGCTCAAATGTGTTGCTGTAGATATGGGCGGACCCAACGCTACGGGTGAGGTTGGAGAGGCTGTCGAGAGACACATCAAGCTGTATGAGAGCGCGACGATCGAGCAGTTCTCTGGCAAGTTCATCAACCAGTGGGGAAAGGAGACTGCGTGGTAGCGTGACGTAGATGGACCGTAACAATCTCAGAAGTGTTCATCTCCAGCGGCTCCGGGGGTACATGCTGTGAGGTCCGGCCGCGGGTGTTGCGCGGCTATTTCCACTCCGTACGAACTTGCTCTTGACCGTGATTGTGCGCGTTTATACGGAAATGTCGTTTCGCACACCGAGCCATGACCTGCCGGTGGCGCTTCAGCATTTAATGCCAGAGAGTAGAATGCACGCGGCGCTTCGGCCATGGACAATCCGACCGATGCGGGATGGCGATTCAGAGTTGCACCGGCGCTCCTCATTAGATCGGCCGTGGATCGGCCTGCACATGCCGACAAAATATATGGTGTGGAAGTCTCGGTGACGATCTGAATCGGTACTCCTCCTCGACATGCCTACCTGGCTGGTTACTGGGTCCGTGCACCCAAATTCTTTCCCTCAAGCTCTCCAAAGCACTCATCGAGCTGCGCAGAACCTCGCGCGGCATCGGCCTCGAGCTCGCTACGCAGCTCGCTGCCGACAGTGGAAACACAGTGTTCGCGAGCTGTAGGAAGCCTGATACCGCGAGCACCCTGAACGATCTCGCGAAGTCGTACACGAACTTGCACGTCGTCGCTCTCGACGTTGACGACGAGAGCTCCGCTCGTGCTGCAGCGGAAGCTGTCAAGACAATTCTACCAGCAGGAGCCGGGATTGACTACCTTATCAACAACGCCGGATGGGTGCGACAAGTTCTTCTTCTAGTTCCGTTCTTACTGAGGAGACTGACTCGTCGCAGGCGGTGTCTGGCTCCGTCGAGAACATAGACCTGGAAGTGATCGCTGGAACCTTCAATACGCATGTCCTGGGAGCACTACGCGTCTTCAGGGCATTCCTCCCTCTCCTCAAGGCGGGAAACCGCAAGGTTGTCGTCCAGGTATCAAGCGAGCTTGGGAGCCTGGAGCTCGTGAACGATCCACGCGTCGGAGCTCGGTCCCCGTCCTACAGCATTGCGAAAGTAGGACTCAACATGCTAGTTCGTCTCTAGTCCCCATGTGCGTGTCGCTTGGAAGCTGATCAAGTACCAGACGCGCAAGATCGCGAAGCAGTACCCAGAGTTCATCGTCTTCGCCTTCGCACCTGGCTTCGTGAAGACGGGTGAGCTTTCAGTCGTCTGTGAGTTAGAGCGGATCCTCACGTCTTCCCAATGTTCCCATAGATATGGGAGGAGCTGGTGCAGAGTACGATGTCAGAAAAAAAGTTGCTCTATTACAATGCGTCGAAATCCTACAATGAGTTGTAATGGATTCTCAGCACGAATACAATACATTACAACATCCCGGTCCCATTGCAATCGCCGAGCTGATGCATTGTGATGCATTTCAATAGGTCCAAAACAATTTCGATACACATTACGATTGATTATAACTCGGAACACTGGACCCTGAGCTCAGGCTAGGCAGGTACTGTTTGATCCGCGACCGCTGAGGCTCACCCTGTCGATAACTGTCGTGGATGTCGAAGAATTGAAGGCACACGACGGCGACCGGCTGTTTCCCGGCTCTCCACGTCGCTTGCCTCCATACCCTCTCGCGACCAGACCGAACGCGCGCACACACACCGATCTAGGCGCGCGCACGTAACATCCACGTTGAACGGCCTCCAAAACCGCTTGGGCATCTGTTCAAGGCCGTTAAAGAGCTGCGGGCCGTACTCACATCCTCCGCACTCGTAACAGCTCTGCTACACCTGATTCCTCACATTACTCCATCTACACCCTTCCGTCTATGAGAGCCACATATCCCTCCTACCCTTCGTTCTGTTGCCGCGCACTCGTCCGAAGCCGTTGTCGCGTCACGCTCGAGCACCGCATTGTTCGTCGGCGAACTCTCCTTTGCCATCCAGTCGCTGACCTATCGCCAGGCCATAACACGCTTGGACCGTCCCGCATGTGCCGCACCGACGCGCACCTCAATCAGCGCCGTAATCTTACATTGCACGCGTTTCTCTCCCCACGCGTCTTAAGTCCCATTGCAAGTCAAGTGCGCCAAGCTGACACATACCGGATTTTAGTTCGGCGCGAGAGTCAAGGCCGCTGACTCATGCTCCGGTGCGCAGAATCGCTCGTGTTCTAGAACTACGTCCGATTCAGGTATAAAGGTCAGCCCCTGCCGCCGCGGAGCTTCGTGCCAGACTCGAGTCTGAAAACTGACGAACATCGCAGAGCCCACTACCGCCCCCCACTACGGCTTCTGCGACTGCACATACGACTACGACCACGCTCACAACCACGCTCACGACCACGGCGGCGGCGACAATCGCGGCGATGACGGTGACAGGATTTTCGGTACGCATCGTCACCGTGCCCGCACGACTCGGATATAGTTTTGGTTGCCGCTGACTTACAGCATTCTTGTAGCTCGTCGTCGGACACTCAGTCACTATATCGCACGCGCACGGGTTGGCGGCAAGTGGTCCAGAGCGAGCGACAGTCGAGACCGGCCGGCTGGCGGCTGGACTCGAAGATCCAGCTATATGGTGTGCAGTTGTGTACGTTAATTGTCTCGTAATACATGGCATTCTCTCGTCACGTCACATGTAAGATTCAGCTTTACTGTAAACCTGTATCGGAGGTCAGCGGATCTATTTTTTTTCGACACCGGCACCGTGAGCAATTGCAATGCATTGCAATGATTGTAAGCTTCGTGACCATTGTAATCATTGCAATGCTTACGACCCTGATTGCAACGGGTATCATAAGCGTGATTCGTTTCCTTTCAATTGGCCCTTCGTATTGTAATCGTTTTGAAGGGTTTCAATGCCTCACAATGCATTACAGGGTTTCAACTTTTTTTCCGACACTGAGGTCGAAGAGGCGGTAACAAGACACCTCAAGATCTTCCAAGCGGCGGCGCTTGAAACACACACGAACAAATTCATCAACCAGTTCGGCGAGGAGGTTCCTTGGTGAGCTGCGAGTGCACTATCGAGAACTCCCACGTACTTGTAGTTGAGGCCGCCAGTGCACGGAAATACGTAATATGCTGCGGTATGTGCAAATCATGATGACCTTGCCAAGATGTCAAGTTACCCGACTCGGAAGAGGAAGGACACTTGCTGACATACCCCGTTCCCTCTTACTTTCGATCGAATCGCTGACAGATGCTTCCGGATCCAGCGACAAGAATCGAGATATAAGGCAGCCAATTGCGCCTCACCTCTCACATTTACGCACACCATCAACTTAACATGCCTGCCTGGTTGATCACTGGGTCCGTCTCTCGTCTTGTTTCCGCATCTGAGACTCTGTACTCATCTCAAACTCGACCAGATCCTCGCGCGGTATTGGCTTTGAGCTCGCTAAGCAGCTCGCAGCCAATTCTGCGAACACCGTCTTCGCAACCTGCAGGAAGCCTGACGCTGCGAATGCTCTGAAAGAGCTCGCCAAGACGCACAAGAACGTGCACGTCGTTGCGCTCGACGTCGATGACGAGGCTTCTGCTGCTGCTGCTGCTGAGACTGTCAAGAGCGCTCTCCCTGCGGGAGCTGGGATTGACTACCTCATCAATAACGCTGGATGGGTACGTGGCATACTAGTCAGTAACGATGAGACTACATCATTAATACTTGTTTCATCGACAGGGTGTACGCGTATCGTTCGAAGAGGAGGAAATCGCGACGATCGCTGCGGTATTCAACACTCACGTTCTAGGAGCGCTCCGCGTCTTCCGTGCGTTCCTCCCGCTCCTCAAGCTCGGGACCCGCAAGGTCGTCGTCTCTGTCTCTAGCGAGCTTGGGAGCTTGGCGTATGTGGACGACCCGCGCGTCGGATCTGCCTTCCCGTCGTACAGCATTGCGAAAACGGGTTTGAACATGCTGGTCCGTATTCGTATTCTTCCCCTCCGGTCGCTCGTTTGCGTATGATACTGATACGCATGATGTTTAGACACGCAAGATCGCGAAGCAGTACCCCGACTTCATCGTCTTCGCCTTCGCGCCTGGCTGGATCAAGACTGGTGAGCTCCCATTCGGTGTGAGAATAAGCTTCAGAACTGAACATCTCTGCGTACTCCAGAGATGGGAGGCTCCGGAGCCGAATACGAGGTCGACGACGCTGTGAAGAGGCACATCAAGATATATGAAACCGCAACCCTCGAGAAGCACACAGACAAGTTCATCAACCAGTTCGAAGACCCCGTCGCTTGGTAGATAAGATGGGCTAGGACATGCGCAACAGAGATCTGCCTTGGTTCAAAGCACTCGGATGTGGTAAATAATCCCAGTTTCCGGTGGCGAATGCAGGCACATGAATCAGACGTAGCCGAATCTGACGGGGGAACACTCCGGAAACAGCACCTCGGTTGGTTAAGCGGTCAGAGTTTGTGCAAGCATGCTTAGCGTGTGGCGAATGTGGATGTAGGGCGGGGGAGGCGCGTCTGTGGGATCGCCACCGCCGAGTTCCTGAACATGAACGCATGGTAAGCCGGTGTCGTGACATTGGTCTCTTGATGAGGCGCGCCATAACACTGAGCAGTAACGTGCTCCGCATGGTAGAGATCACGTATTCAAGTTCAGGTTCCGATTTCGAAGGAGGAAAGCGACGACAAACACACCTTCCGAGTTGTACTCGATTTACCGAACAATCCCGACGTAAAGGAGATCTGCGATTGCATATGTGTCAGAGAAGATCGACAGAGGTCATTATGACGTGGACTGTACCCGGTATAAGGCGCACGCGTCGCGTGTCGCGAAGTAGACAGTCTGTCTCCATAGCGTTAGTCTCACCGGCAGTCTGTTTCGCCGACTGCCCCTCCCTCAAAGCGCGGCTGACACAGATTCCTGCGGAAGCGATGCATAGAACTTCACGGCAGCAAGCGCAAGAGCGCTTCGGATGAAGCGCGCTGTTCATCCCCACCCATTTATGGAGAACCGGCCGATCCTGCATCGCAACGACCCTTTTCTAGTCGTTCATGCACGGCATGCATCGCTCCGGTTAGATCTATATGCCGCTACGTCGAAAGCGGTAGGGATACACTGTATGCTTAATCGCGGTGGCTGTATATATACTCACCTACGCCACAGGATGGTCCTAGCTCCAGCGAAGGCCCGCACACCTGACGGCGCGAATATGCAGAGCTACCGGTACGGTCTGCCACAGTCCTCGTTGCACAACGCCGTTCGATTGCTTCCATCGGCGCTTCATCCAACTCATCCTTGTCCCCACGCGCCGTACATGAACAACGTCCCGCTTCCACACGTCCCAGCACCAGGTACGAGACCATACTCTGAGTATCAGTCCAAATCTAACATTATCTCGATCTTCAGCAGGCTCACGGCCCGCTGAACTGCTGGCAAGTGGGAGTGGCTTCATCTACAGCTTGGCGCAAGCACCATCCACGAGAAACATATTCATACGACCCCGAAGGCCGGGCCCACCGACTACAGTACGGCCTGAGCTTCTGTCGCAACTAGCGATTGAGCCAGCTGCGGCCATCGTCGAGGTTCAAATCGCCGGAGCGCCGCCCGACTGTAATCTTATAGTCGAGCCGCTCCAGGGCAAATATGTCCGGGTATGGGATGTGCTTAATGCCGCCCACGAGTACCTGGTAGGCTACGAGGAGCGGGTGGAGGAGGTGGGATCTGAGGTCGTTCGCACGAGGAGAAAACGGATCGATCTCTTGTCCTGCGGTGGCAAAATGTTCGCGGGGGCTTCTGTAGTGGGACATTCGAAGCTCCTCATCAGGCTACAGTAAATGGAAAAAGCGGTCTTGTACTTGTGATTTACGTTCGATGTCGCTGAAATTCTTTCTCGAATATTTTGTTCCGCTCGCGAATTTCCGGAATCAGTTCCTATCTTGTCTTACGCCACGAGCTCGGCGCCCGCTTTCCACCGTCATGTCCTCCTCACTGGCGTCCGCGTTCCTCGGCTATGTCTCTATGGGCTGCTGGATCGTTGCAACGGTGCCACAGATCCTCGAGAACTGGAGAAACAAGAGCACAGATGGTCTCGCACCTGGCTTCGTGCTCATTTGGGTTGCGGGCGACCTGCTCAACTTGCTGGGGAGCTGGTGGTGCGTGCGAGCGATATATCTGTCTTAACATATAATCTGAACGCCATTCTGGCTCAGGCAACACGTATTGCGCTCTATGGTGCACGGTTTCGCGTCAACCCGTTATCATACATGACTCACGCGACCAAGATAATACTGGCCGCCTATTACGTTTCGCAAGACTTGATCTTGATTTTCCAGATGATACACTATCGTAACGCCTCGCAAGCACAGAAGTCCGGGGACGACACAGAACGCGACGCTTTGTTACCTCGCTCTCGGTCCCCTTCGCCGTCGGCCACCAGCGAACGGACAGCTCGTGTGACTGCCGTGTTGCAGAACACGGCGCTGTTCGTCTTTGTGTTGAGCGTTGGCGTCTTGGGGACCGTACTAGATGACCGCGCCGGCGTAGACGAGGATGATGTGCCGTGGAACATGGCCGCGCAGGTGATGGGGTACGGCTCGATGGTGCTTTATCGTCAGTGTTTGTTTCGTTTCTTCCGCGCTTTCTATTGACGTGCGCGCACACACGTATAGTCTTTGCCCGTGTGCCCCAGATCCTGAAGAACCGCGTCACCCATTGCGAAGGTCTTGCGGCCGGCATGTTCGTCCTGAGTGCCATAGCGAATACTACATACCTCGCTAGTATCCTCGCCAAATCTTTAGGTGCGCCGCTCACTTCCTTCATCGCTTTAGCGCTCACGCCGCTGCGAACCTAGACCCAGAGTATATTCGTATCAATCTTTCGTGGATTATCGGCAGCGGGGGCTGCGTTTTCCTAGACTTCGTTGTTCTCTCCCAGTTCGCTGCCTATGCGCGTACCTAGAGCCCTAGAGCTAATGTATTGTCTTCCCTCGTACACTGTTCTGACCGCCCGTGTATTAGATCTTGCACCGGTATATTTCGACATGAGATACTCATGAAACATTACATCAACAACAATCCCGCTAAAGCACGATAAGTAACGCGCTTCTAAATAATCCAAGTTGAAGTGTGGTGTGCCCCGTCGTCCACGCCCGTCTCGTCGTCGCTTCGCCATCTATGACGTGAGGTACTTCACGCTGACGCTCGTGGAGGATACAGTGGTCGACGTGAAGACCGTGCCGTTCTGACGCATCTCGATTATGGTCGCGTTCCCAGGACCGACGCGCGCGCCGTTGCTCTGCGTCGCAATCGGGTTGGTGAATGTGATGGTCTTGAAGTCTGCCATGGGGACACGGACTTTGCCTGGGGTAGAGGTGAGTGTGATGCTCGACGGAGAGAAGCCTACCACTCACTGATGAGGAAGTCCTCTACGATCCACTCGGCGTCAGACTCGCACAACGCGTCGGAGGACGTCAGATTCTGGAAGACCGTGTTGCCGTTCTTGAGGTTCTTGACCACTACTGCGCCCGTTGTGGTCGAGCTTGCAGTCACGAGCAGCTGCGAAGTCACGTGGGCAACAGCTTCGTTTTGAATGCTCAGGAACGTACGTCAATGGTGTCCCCGGCCTTGACAGTGATCCCCTCGAAGTCTACGAACGCTCAGTCCGCGACACGGGATCGGTGAAGATACCAACGCACCGGACGAGAGTTCCGGCCACCACTCATACCACACTGCGCTTCTGTCAGTGCGTGCGTGGAACGGGGATTAATGATACCCGGGCTTACCATAGTGGTTGACTGTGGTCCCGATCACCTCGAAGTCAACGCCGGTCTGGAGGATAGCCGTGTCGCACGCATAGCCGTCAATGCCGACCCACGCAGACGCATAGTACGTCTCGCTAGCGTTACCATTCGCAGGCATCGAGACCTTGGGCACGACGAAACGACCGGTGACAGCTTCAAAGACGAAGGAGCGGTTCAGCGACAGCTGAAGCACCTGCAGCTCTACATACACTTGAATGTGCCCTGCGTACGATAGACAACTCAGCAAAATGGGGGACACATGAGCTATATTGTAACGTACCGCTGGGGAACCGATGAGAGCGCCTCCAGCCCAGTTCGTCGTGTAGACCGTCGCGTGCTCCGCGTTGCTAAGTAACGAATTCGAGGTCGCGACAGAGGCGGTCAAGCCAGACTGGCGCTGCGCGGGCTGCGACGAGCGGTGCGCGCGGTTCGAGTTCGACGCGCGGCGCTCGATGCGCTTCTGTAGACGTTCCGCGCTCGACGGAATGGCGAACGCGCCGGTGGCCAGGAGACCGAACGTGAAAGCGGCGACGAAGAACATGAACGATGAACGATACCGGGGGGTTGGGGAAGGTGAAGGGTGACACGACAGCGTCGCGTTCCGCATCTGCGCGCTCTTATATCGGAGCGCAGTCGGGCAGCACGGACGGGTGTCGCATGGTGGGAATCAAGATGGCGATCAATTTTGAATTCGTGAGGAAATCTGCCTGATTGGAATAATCCGTGCTTCTCGACTCTGTTCCTGACGATGCAGCGACTTCTTGACTCTGAGATGAGTTGTGTTGTCCCTGCATCCCGAAGTTGAACACGGGAAGAGGTGGAGTACGCGCCAATCCTCTCTGCGGGATAACCAAATCTCATGATCCGTTCTCATGCGATTAGATTATCCTGTCGCGGTAGCAATCAGTGCTGACACTTGGCATGATCTCATGTTCGAGGGCCCTGACACCCTGACGCAACGAATTTGAGTTCAAGGACTCGAGAGTCAGTCTACTAATTCTACTACGGAAGGAGCGGCGGATGGTCGCGACTGTGCGCGGATAAGTTACCTAATAAGTTACAACAACAACGTCCCCTCATAGAA
>KV426655.1:0-15646 GCA_001632375.1 Exidia glandulosa HHB12029 | reverse complement strand
CGCCGTCGCTGTCGCCTCTCGCGGGATCTCACGCAGAACGTCGAACGATGATGCAGTTCGTAAATTCTACATTCTCTTCCTAATGGGGAGCATCTAAGAAGCCATCGTGCGTCACTTCACGTCTTCATGACAGCGGGAACTACACCTAAGGCCTCCCCTTTCTCGCTGCCGAACGACCATGGGACCTTGTAATAAGCAGACATCCGGATCCAGGGCAAGTGGCTTCATGACAACTTCATCCGTGGGTCAAACACAGTGTTTGGATGATACGCAACTGACTGTGATCGTTTCACCTCTTACTTCTCCCGCATGAGAAGCCGAGTCGCCCTAGTCGCTCAGTCCTCTGATACGATGCAGACATGAGGAAATCTCATGCGGAATCCCGTCAACTGCAGCGTGGCGCGTACTCTGGCAACCTGCGCCCCAAGGAATCTTTATCTACTAGTCACATCTTCAGGTGAAGCGGCCCAGCGTATCAAATCACCAGATTCTACACAGTCCGCGTGTCTTTTAGGCGCAGTACGTAGTCAATTTCGCCAAGATTACCTCGAGACTGCTTCCAGAGATACAGCCGGACTATGCGCTATCAACTGGGGCACGGCCTGTGGCAGGGAACGATCTCCCCATCCCGCAAATACACAAGTGGCTAGGTATCGCAGGCTTGCAGGGATTTGGAACCTCCCTCCGCTCGATATAGGACCCACCGGAGAGCACGCTTCTTTAGGCTGAAGCGCGTAATTCCTCGAGAATGAGAATGACATGTTAGCCTAAGTCGACTTCGGCACCATGCTTGTCAGACCTTTCACCTGTGCGTAAGGCCGGCGAAACGAGCAACGGTGGTAGTTGTAACCTTTTGGAGCAGCCACTGGCAGGCGCAGGGTACGCGAGAAACGCAGTGTTTGGCAAGCACGTACTCGGCTGAGAGGTGTCAGCGCCCATTGTGCGCGCCACACGTGGTCGGTAATCAACGTCACAACGACGTCGACCCTTACAGCTTGAACGCCGTGAAGAAACCGGGCATGTGGAGCGCCGTGTTGAACGTTGACCTCGCTTCGATCCCTCGAGGTCACGGTGTCATTGCCTCGTGGCCAGAGAGAGAGGGAGAACACTGGCAATCTACGGCTCCTCCCTGAAGAACTATCGACCGGATTTCGTGCAGAGGCAATTGTGAGATATAGCGTTCGGAGCGAGAGTGGAGGTACGGCCAAGAACCTGACGGAGAACGGTGGCTGAAGACAGATGCCTGGTAAATGAACGCCGAATTCGAGCCTAGGTAAACCAGAAAAAATTGCCGCCTGACGACCAACAAGTTCGCGAGGGTGTTGCGTCCCTAATCGTGCCAGAGCGCAAGAGGGAGCGACGAAGCGCTTGCATCATAGAGGGAGAACGAGGCGCCGGAGAGACGAGCGTCGGCGAGACCTCGTTTGTGAACGATATTGGCACATGGAGATTCGACAACCCAGCAGCGTCCCAGGTAAATACAGTCACAGCTCTGCCATATGCTACTCAGATGCATCAGTCGCTGGCGCTGATGGAGGGCGAAAGTCATACGCACATAAGTAACACATGATTCTTACACAACCGTCTTGTGTAGCAGGAGAATGCGCCGCTCATTTTGCGTGCATGCGCGGATGATGTCGATGCGGCGGTAGTCGGCCACATAACGTTCGAACTCGTCCGTCGCGAAGCTTTGCTCATTTTCGTACTCGTGTAGGGCGAGGACCTCGGGAACTGTATCTACGCCTTGGACGAGTTCGTATCCCCGCGAACGCACCCAGCCTGGAATGACCCGTATTTGAGGGAACACGCTGACATGCCACTCTTCGATCTGTACGTGTCAGCCTAGTAGTTAGAGCAGGCAAAATATATCCTTACAGTTTCTCGCGACGGATGCGTCGCGCCCATCGAAAGAATAACGCCGCCCTTGATATTCGGTGGGACAGGTTCGCCTTCGGCCGCGTCGTGCAGCTGGCGGAATACGCGTTTGCGGTCGCCAGTAGAGTCGCCCGACGGGATGGCCTTGATATCCGATACGCTATATATCGTCACATATGTGGGGGCCCGCGTGTCGGCTGCTCTGTAGTGTACACACGCCTCAACCGTGCTCGCATCCGGCGCATCTGTAAGTTAGCACACGCCACAATCAGCACCGGGGCTTGTAGACGGGCGCAAATCGTACCATCGGGCGCCGGGCACGTCAAGGGGTCCTCGTTGCTCAGATATACGACCAGACCGGGCTCGGGTGCGGCCATTTTGCAGAGCGTCGGGTTGTTGATGATGGACGGAAGAGGAAAGTCGAGTGGACCGAAATCTCCGCTAGATTAATATTGGGTCCACGTGGAGCCCGCAGTCTCCAGGCACATGCACGTTCTGTCTCTGTTTGACACTTTACATTTTCGGAGACGTTAGAAATGCAGGGCAACGGACGACGGATGGTACGTATGGGGATTAGCAGCGGTCAACTTAGCCAGGATCGACCCCTATCCCGAGAAGCAATAGCCTTCGCGGGATCAGTTTATGCAATCTATAGCCAATACTGCGCCAGAGTACGCAAGACTCATAGTTTATCCTTTCTCTCCTACATTGCATGCGCATTGTGGTATTTCTTGTCTGTCTAGCGTTACATCCATGGGTGTCGTGAGATGGACATCTACGTATCTAGCAAGCAACAACAATGTCCGTATCGAGTAGGAATAACAACAACGACAGCATAGGAAGAGATAAATAGGAATATAAATGAGCAGCCCGTAGCGCGGCTCGCGATTCCAGCAGGGAGATCGCTCTCGAAGGCAACGACGAAGGAATCGTCTGTAGATGCGTGCAGGGGTAGCACAGAGAGGAAGACGTAGATGCATCGTCATGTGCTATACGCTTCCGACCGTCCTCAAGTCCCCGACGCCGTCCGCTAGACTGTTCGTGCCCGGTGTACGCTCGTCCGGCCATGTCTTGATTTCAACCTGCATTCGCACGCCGTCGTCCGTACTAGTAGCTGCGATACTGGGGGCAGGTGCCGTCGTACGCGTGCCTGTGATACCTGTTCGTTCCGCAAGTTCCCAGCGGTACTGGCCTGTGCTGCCTAAGGTATTCATGTAGTCTGCTTGTCCGAGGACTTCTTTCCGTAAAGAAAGCGTCAATCGCGTGCCGCCGATACCGGCTGCTGCGTGGAAGAGTGCAACGACATTGCCTGTCGGTGTGATCTATGGGAAAGCATCAGTACGGGGATGATACATAATGGGGATACACCAACGTCGAATACCATCCACAACGTGACGACCACCGTAGACGCCGAAAAGATCCTGCCGCACGTGAGACTAGCATATTTGCAGTGCATACCGAGCTTACAAGATGAAGTATGCGACGCTCCCGCCGACAAGGAGGCTCATGAGCGTGCCCGCCTCGCCTGGGTGTGTCCGTCGGAACGCGATCCATCGCGCGATAGTGAGGAGTGCGAGATAAAGAACGTATATCAACGCTTCCTCTCCGGATCAGCGATACATATTGCGGTATGGGGAGACGGGAAACGCACGTAGACAGAAAGCCGCCGCGACAGCGGGACCGTTATGCACGAAACATATCCCAGATAGCTCTTTAATTTGCGAACCCGGGGTCACTGCATTTTCGTCAGTCAGACAACAGGGGAGGGAGGAAACGGGAATGAGAGACGCACATTCTTGCTTATGGAAATTGACGGCGATTGTAATGCCCGCTGCGGCCACGACCAGAGCGAAGAGGAGGGCGTTCAGCCATACGATCCGTCGATTCCGCATGTACATCGCGTGGACGCGCATTTGCAGCATGACTGTGACGTCGCGCACAGTAAGAGTAAGCCACCCAGCCTACTGCGAACTCGGGAGAGACGGCGACATACTGCAGATGGAGAATGCTAGCAAGAATGTGCCGCCGGCGACGACGTTGTCGAACGTCCGACATCTTGGAAATGAAAGATGCGACCGATTAGACTCAATCCCGGTACGCGTGCGAGTGCGGGGTTGGGAACAACATACCCCTATGTCGTGGGATGGAAGCGTTAGCAAGCGAGATTGCCCGGACAGCCGTGCGACTCACCGATCTGGTTTCAATCCTAGCGCTTATTGTCGCGACGCTTGCGTTGAGGAGGGACATCGCTATGAGTCGTATCTTGGCACAGGGACATGTCAGACGGTAAAAACGCGAGCGGCAACACGAGCGCACCAGGAAGAACAGCCCAACGCTCCAGCTCCATGACCATCCACGCTGCCATATCAAGTCGACCTGCGCGGGGTCAATCGCGCGCAAGGGTCTGGCGCATACGATACTCACCTCGTCCGACAACGTGAGCACTATAACGCGGTCAAAAGAGCGACTAACCCATTGCGCACTGGACTCACAGGTGTCGTAATGGTACCACGTCCACGCCGTGACCTTCACGTACGTAATAGGATACATGACCGTCATGGTTCTGCGCTACGAGCCCGAGCGGCCGTCGAGCCCGAACTCAAGCTCCAAGCCGTGGAGAGCGACGTGGCGAGAAGCAGGAGCGAGCCCTGTGGCCGGATACTGCGATATTTGATAATCTCGGGGTGCGGCGCGGCGGCATGATGCATGATGGCGGAGAAGCTGCCCGCAGATCCCGTGCCGCTATATGGACAGCTCACCTGACAGCCGTCCTCTTACCTACCTACCTACCTACCACGAGCTCAGGCAGTCTCAGAATCCTTCATGGAAATAATTGTATACGCGTTTCCTTTATTTACGGTGCGGAGGGTTCAACGTCGCCAAAAATCCTGAGAGGCTTAGAAATCCTGAGTTCCTTCGAATCATGAGGTGTTCGTGTGACTCATCGTAAGGATTTCATACCTTGAGCTGTCCAATACACACGCGTAACCGTGGCTATCAGACCGGGACCAGGGCCATACAACAGTCCCGTATCGTCCGACGTCCTGCTCTCGAGGCCAACGCGTGACCAAGTGAGATACTGCTCACTTCCTCCCACCGCTTCTGGTTATAAATGTGAGAATGTATTTAGGTCTGATAGATAGGAGCGGTATCGCCGTCTACCGTTACTGTAGAACGCGTCCAGCGGCGGAGCATGAAACACATTTGGATCTTGACCTCCTACAGTGACGCATACGTTCTCCTCTCCGACTACAGCCCTTCGCATGCCTTTTCATCTCGCCCATGGTAGGCGTGAACGTCTCCGGCGTACTCTTCAGCCTCGACAAGCCGACCAGCATCGTGCGACTTCTCCACGACCCAAACTTTTGCAACACCTCTTCAGCGAGTCTCTCCATCTAGCATGCTTGCCGACAGGAATCTCTACACTGTTGTACACTCCGATTTCTCAGTATCGGCACGTGGCATTGGTGCGGGGTGCCTCGGCTGCGGGATGACTGAATAGGTTAGCGAGTCTAAGTTAGGGATCGCTTCGCGGTACCGCCCTTATTCAAAAAAGCAAGTCTTGCTGACAAAAAGCACATTACGGACCTCGTGTTAAAACGTAACCAGCATGCGGAGCTCAGGCACCGAAGGCAGTCTGCGGGGTAAATCACCCACGGGGATTGTAGCCCTTGGTTTCTCTCCTCGACAACCAGCATCCGCGAGAAACATGGCGCAACCAGGTGCAATGCTCGTTTTTACAGAGCTAGGCAAGAACACGAACGAGGACGAGTACCATCGTGCGTCCCGTTGCTATTATTCGCACAGCCTAGAATGACCGAGTTTCTGCTGTACTTCTTAGAGATGTACGAGAATGACCACTGCCCGCCGCGCATGGCGCTTCCCGAGTTCGTGTCTGGCGTGCGCTACCGCTCCGCGGATGGCCTGAGTCCGACTTGGATGGGTCTCTTCAGCGTGTCCGACGTCAGCGTCGCGTCCTCGGCCGCCGTGCAGGCAATCACAGCCAAGCGCACAGAGCGCGAGCAGCGCATCGCTGCAGACTACGCTGCGCTCGACCGCAGACTCCTCAAGCTCACCAACGACTCTTCTGCTGGCCAGTCGAATCCCCCAGTTGGCCACTTCGCGCTGTTCCTCGGGTTCACGCATCCTGACAGAGACGAGGTACGTACGTACGTGACTTACAAAGTGTGCTCCACGAATAGCTAGCTGATCATCATGCTTCTACGCCGATCCACTGCCAGGTCGAACGATGGTACCGCGAAGAGCACCTCACCATGATGGCCACGGTTCCCAGCTGGGTGCGCTCGCGGACCTGGGTTCATCTGGGCGGGAATCGAACAGGGAAGTTTGTCGAGGACAAACCGTTCCCGGAGATGGTCGCTCTGCACGAATGGAACTCAGAGAGCGCGTTCACCTCGGAAGAGTTTGAGGCAATGTTGAGGACGGAGTGGCGCAGCCGAATCCTCAAAGAGGCTACGCACCGTGAGAGGCGTATCCTCAAGCTGTACAAGGTCCTGTAGGGACTTCTTCTATGACTCTGTATTCTGCGGGTGTGTTTTGCTGTTGACGTTGACGTTGTTCCTTTCTTAGGTAACAACGAATGAACCGGTCTTCATTTCTGACAGATCTGGGAACGCCGCGGAAAGCGCTTCCAGCAATATGGAGTATCGAGTCATAGAAAGTGTGTCCGTCGACAGAGGCCTGAAGTATGAGCCAGGGTACCGAGCGAGGACGCTGACCAATAGCAATTAGAGCAGCCAAGACGAGCCCAGAGGTTCGCCTGGCACTGGGACGCCGCGCGCCTGGATTGGTAGCATGTACTCAGCTAGTCGAAGTTAAAGCGCGCCGAAGGAAAGCGCTCTTGTGCCCCTGCGCCTCTGGAATCTTGGGACGTTTCAAGCTACAACCCAGCTCCAGGCGTGTTGCGAACCAGGGAGCAGCGAGGATCATTGCGCCAACGGATACATGAGGTGGTGGAAGGACGAGATGCGGCGTTGACCGACCGTTACATCCGACCTTCTCCTCTTCCCACCTTCACGATGGCGGACGATAAACAACCGAATTAGCCCATTGCTGCCCGCCGGGCCGTTCTTCATTATAAAGTTTAGTTTGCTGTGCTCGTTAGCGGGTCGACTGTGCTGACGGACCGGTTCTCCTTTGCGACGCCATCTTTCCACCTACCTACCAATACCTACCCTGGTTCAGGGTGCCTGCACCTCTTATTTGCGCAGCGCCTCCTCGCCATAACCGGTAAGTTAGGCACATTGTGCATGTATGTTGTACTATCGAGCTGACGAATTCGTTCTGCTTTTCGATGTTTTGCGCGCTGCAACCTGGCTCACGCCCGTCACCTCAGGATGATTATCCTTGTCATGCGCAGTATGCAGCCTGCCTCCCGAATACTACGAGCTTGGATCCCACGTCAAAGACTGACAAGGCAGCCGTTCCTGCTTTGTACCAATAGTACTTGATGGTACGTGCGCACGCCGTCCCCATTCCTCTAACACGCTAAATGTCGACACATTATTGATCGACAATCAGGCTAAGCTCCGGGCGAACGTCTATAGATTGGAGGCGAAAGGATGAAAGCTGAAGCCTGTGCCACGAACGAGGAGAAGAAGACCCCGCCTTTCCCGCCAGCGCACTGCTTATCTCCCTCACGGCGGCCGAACGAGCACGCATCGGCCGCCGTTCAAACACGCTTTATAATGCGACGGAGCACTTCACAGTGTCACAGAAACAGTTGCCGCATACAATCTGGGTGGGCGCAGTGTTATTACAGTGTGTTCCGTGTCAATCGTATTCGCGTACGAAGTTGAGCGTAGAGTAATCCCTGCCCGCAGTCCATCCACGTTTCTCCGCGGGCACGGTATAAATGCCGTAAACCTGTAGAACTTCCTCAGTGTCCCAGTATTTGCACCCACCCACTCAGCCCTCCCACCGTGATGCCGACGTACGAGATGCACTACTTCCCCACCGCTGGGCGGTCGGATTTGCACCGTATGATGATCGAGGTCGGGCATGTGCGCGGGTCCGAGGCGTATAAGAACGTGTTTGTCGATATGTCGACGTGGTCTGAGGTGAAGAAGACTACGACGTTTGGGATGCTGCCCAAGTTGGTGGTCGTTGAAGATGATGGTTCGCGCAAGGTTCGTCCTCTCAGTTCAAGTTGCCTCCCCCCTGACATCATGATCTTGACACTCACGCGTATGATAGGAGCTGTTTGAGACGAGCGCGATCGACGCGTATCTTGCTGAATCTCTCGGTCTCATGCTCGGCTCGACGGCGCCGAAGCGATGAGCGTCCTCTCCGCCTTCCGCGACCTGGAAGACAAAGTCCATACCCCGCTTTTCCTCGGCACAGTCGAAGAGCGTAAACGTGGATTAGAGAAGGCGATGAGCGAGACGGTGCCCAAGTACCTTCAATACCAGGAACGGTTCGTTCGCGGGGACTGGCATTTCGGTGACAAGGTGACCACTCAAGTCCTAGCATGCTTGAATACGGCGGGCGGTGTGTTGCATAAAATGAACGTGGCGGATTTGAAAGTCTACACGCTCTGCTTGTTCATCGACGACATGCTCGGGAACAAGAACCCCATCCTCGTCCTCGCCGCCGAGTTCCCAAAGCTCAACAAGATCATCAAGACACTCGAGGCCGGCAAGGCGGGCGAGTACGCCAAGGCGCGTCGTAATTTCGGGTGAGTGCATGTACGGTGGACGTGCGGGAAATTTCGGGGCTGACGGTCGCGACAGAAAGTTCGGGTCCTTCGCGGATGAGTGCAAGTGGGGTCCCAAGGCATGAGACTACTGGTCCGAGGAAGCGTGCGAGTGGTACTTCGGGCATAAACGCTGTCACCAGACTATTCAACGCAGCGATGATACATGCAGTTCTTCAGTGAGATCGAAATACATCGATCAGAATCAGAATTAGTGAAAGATCCACTTCCACTCCTCCAACGACCACTTGTACCGCCTGCTCGTAAGTATCATGATCCAGTTACACATCTATAAGCATCGATCCACGCACCCAAAATCGCGACGATTCCTCGCATAGTCGCCCGCCTTGCCTTTAGCCAGGCTGTCAATTATCCGCGTCAATTTCGGGAACGCCGCCGCGTGAGTTCTGAGAGGGTTCTTTTCGAGGTAGATGTCCTCAAACCAGAGGTACATCTGGTACAGCTTCAAATCCGCGACCGTCATCTACAAGTGGTACAAAAAGCGTTAGATTATGACAAGACTCGCTAGGATGCTGCTGACCTTATCGCCGAAATAATACGTCTCCCCACGAACGAACCGTTCGTGATACTTGAGGTATGTAGGGATCGTCTCGGCTATATGTTTCTCGTGCGCGGTTTTACGCTCGTGGAGAGTCGGGAAGAAGTATGCGGGGATGATTTTATTCTGGAGGTCGTAGAGCGCAGAGAGGACGCTTAGAGCTTCGGCGCGGTCGAATGGGGTTGGACCGGGCATGAGGTCGAAGGTCTCCGCGAGGTACGCGTCGATGGCGCCCACTTCGAAGAGTTCCTGCCAGTGTGTGGGTTCAGCGCTGGGTTGGTGAGGCTGAGAGGTAGTACGGTACCTTCCGCGAGCCGTCAGACTCATCTACGATGACCAGATTGGGCACTTTGCCAAAGGACTTGGTGTCTTTGACGGTCGGCCAGTCTGCATAGTCGATAAACACGTTCTTGTACGATGCTCCGCCGCATTCGTGGGAGGTCACCGCGGCTCGTTGCTGTGAAGTAGTGGATTTCGTACGATACCATGAGTCGTCGACGGCAGAGAAAGTTTCAGGAGGGAAGCAGGCAGAAGGGTGGTTGGAGATGTTTATACCCTTGCGGACTCGCAGTAGGATTACTCAGCACTGAGAGGGAGCCGCTGCGGTGAGGTTGAGATTGGCGCTCTGAGCTGAAGCAGCAACGACGAACGAGTCCGAGACGCCGGAAGTGCTTGCCACAGCAAGTACATAGATGAGGTAAACAGATCTGAATCTTGAGGATGGATTCGTCAGACTGTGCGCGAGAGCTGCGGCTGCCGTTGTGCTGACAGAGCCTCGAGTCGTTCCTCAGTTCCTTTGCGACGAGGTGGACAAGATTACAAAGCACACAGAAAGATGGCGCTTCAACAGCAGAACAGGAGTATGAGGGCGGAGTCTGCCAAGGCACGATTTCGTTATTGAGATGCAGAGCCGTTCCGCAGGGGCTGCGTCCCTCTCGCTGAAAGAGAGAAGCAGGAGTCAGGATTCTCAATATCGCCAGATACTGTATGTCCACGGGGAGCAGTACAAGGCTCAGAGTAGGCTGTATAGACACGATGCGTTTTTTTTTGTGCAGCTACTACCGCGCAGCGACGCATCCACATACGGTGGGCCCTCGTTGAGCCTGAGATATGCTTGATCCATGGGCGGTATTAAGACAGTACCAGTGGAAGGTGACAGTGGCGCTGGCGGGCGGGAGCGATGACGGCACGAGTCAGACGGAGGAAGCGGCACGGCACGTCCCGGCGAATCGCATCTTCCCCCCTTTTTTCTTCCTTCCTCTCCGCTTCTGCGCCACTTCCACTTTCCCGCGATGGCCCCTTCAGCAGCAAAGCAAAAGCGACTTGCGGAAAAGGCTGCCAAGCAGGCGTCTAAAGGGTCGGATGCGACGACGACGACGGGCAGCGCGAGCGGGACGGGCAAAAATACGCCGTTGACGAGCGTCAGCGCCGCGGGCAGCACGGACGACTTGAGCGACATGAAGAAGTTGGCGCTGGCTACAGATCGGTGCGTGCGGCGTCCATCAGATTTCTTGTCTGACGCTAGACTGGGATGTAGGAGCGCTGCAGGCGTGCTGGTCAGTGACCCGAAGAGTCGCGATATCAAAATCGACAGCTACACGCTCTCGTTCCACGGACGGTTACTGTTCGAGAACGCAGAGGTCGCGCTCAACTACGGTCAACGGTCAGTCCGAGCTGCCAGTCTGCGATGTGCGATGCTGAACTGATTCAGGTACGGACTGCTGGGCGAGAATGGGTGCGGCAAGTCGACGTTCCTCCAATCCCTCGCCGCACGCGATATCGAGATCCCAGAACACATCGATGTCAGTCTCGTTGGCGAGCGCTTGTCTGCGCGCCCACTGACGTCCTTAATCTAGATCTACCTCGTATCCGGTGAAGCGGACCCGAGCGACGTCAACGCCGTCGAGTTCATCGTCGCAAGCGCAAAGGAAAAGGTCAAGCGGCTCGAACAGATGGTCGAGGACCTCAGCACCAGGTTGACCTTCCCTCTTCTTCCGCTCGCTGGGACATTCGCTGACGTCCACTTCCGCAGCGACGACCAACAAGACTTGGACCGCATCGACGGCATCTACGCTGAACTCGAAGAGTTGGACCCGGCCACGTTCGAAGCGCGCGCAGGGAGCATCTTGAACGGTCTCGGTTTCACGTGTGTCTCGCGTCTCGTAAAAGAGGATTAAATCTAACTTGCTTGTATTTTTTCAGCCAAGCGATGATGAAGAAGCCGACAAGGGACATGTCTGGTGGATGGCGCATGCGCGTCGCGCTCGCGCGCGCGCTGTTCATCAAGCCGCATTTGTTGTTGCTCGACGAGCCCAGTGAGTCCTTTCTTCCCGCTCCCTTCCAACCCGTTCGTCCCGCCCTTCATCTGCTCCGCTCGCCCCGCTCTTGAGTGCTGACGCGCTGCGATCTACAGCGAACCACTTGGACCTCGGCGCGGTCGTCTGGCTCGAGGCGTACCTCGCGAGCTACAACCATATTCTCGTCATCACCAGTCACTCGCAAGATTTCATGGATACCGTGTGCACGAACATTATGGATATTACGTTCAAGAAGCAGGTGCGTTTCTACCTTTCCCGCCTGTCCTACTCTCTCGCCACATATCGCACCGCTGTGCTCCGTCCGCCCGCCCCTCTGCTGCTCGCTCCGCCCGCCACGCCACTGCACCCCGCTCCTCCCACCGCGCCCGCTATGCCCCGCTTCGCCCCCATTCTGGGCTCGCTAACACCCGCCGCCAGCTCTTGTACTACGCCGGCAACTACACGACCTACGTCCGCACCAAGACGGAGAACGAGACGAACCAGATGAAGGCGTACGCGAAGCAGCAGGAGGAAATCGCGCACATTAAAAAGTTTATCGCGAGCGCGGGAACGTATGCGAATTTGGTGAAACAGGCCAAGAGTAAGCAGAAGGTGCGTTCGTCGGGTCATTTGTTGGGAGAGAGTCTGTTTCGTTTCCCTCCCGCGTGTTCCCTTGTACTCGCGCATCCTTCTTGCTCCACTCATCCGCCTTCCCTTCTCGCTCCCGCTCCGTCCCGTCGCCCGCTCATCCGCTCGCTGTACACCGTCGGCTCCCTCTTCCTTACCCGCTCTTCTCGCCCTTTCCCCGCGCTTCTTTCGCCCTTACGTCCTCCTCTCGCCGCTAATCTACCTGTCCTAACCTGCCCGCTCCTGTCGCCTGTCTTCCTGTTCGCTCCTTTCGCCTGCCTACCCGCATGTCCGGACTTTTGTTTGTCCACCCGCTCGCCTCGCCTCGTCTCCTCACTCGCTCCCGCTCGTCTCGTCGCTCGCTAACGCCCGCTCTCCTCCACCACAGATCATCGACAAGATGGAAGCAGCAGGCCTCATCGAAAAAGTCGAAACTCCCAAACCGCTCCGATTCAACTTTGAAGACATCCGGAAGCTGCCCCCGCCCATCATCGCCTTCAACGAAGTCGCGTTCTCGTACAGTGGAAAGAAGGAGGATTATTTGTATAAGGGGCTGAGTTTCGGTATCGAGTGCGTTATCTTTTCGCGTTTGGGTTTGGTTTTGAAGGGTGGATGGGTGCTGATGTGCTTGTTCCTTGTTCCCTGTTCGGTCGCTCGTCTACTCGCCCCTGCAGCATGGACTCGCGCGTCGCGATCCTCGGCGCGAACGGAGCCGGCAAATCGACGCTTCTAAACCTCATCACCGGCGCGCTGCAACCCGTCGAGGGCACAGTCCAGCGACACGCGGCGCTCAAGTTGGCAAAGTACAGCCAGCATAGCGCGGATCAGCTGCCGTACGATAAGCCGCCGGTGGAGTATTTCGATTCGTTGTATAGGGAGAAGGTCGCTGGGAGTGATATTATGGTGTGTGGAGGTTTTTTTTTTCCAGCTCGCGCATGTCTTGTGCGCGCCTGTGCAGTGTCGTGCGCCCGCGCGTTTTGTTCGCTCCTGTCTGTTCCTTGCGTGTGCTGGAGGTGGATTGGACACTGCGCGCGCGAATCTATTGTCTTCGCCCCGCCGTTACGCTCGCTTACCCGCTCCTCACAGACATGGCGCGCGCAACTGGGCCGTTTCGGTCTCTCCGGCGCGCACCAAACCTCGCCCATCAAGCAGCTCTCCGACGGCCTCCGGAACCGAGTCGTCTTTGCGCAATTGGCGATGGAGCACCCGCATGTCCTCCTCCTTGACGAGCCGACGAACCATTTGGACATGATGTCCATCGACGCGCTTGCAAGGGCGATTAAGGAGTTTGAGGGCGGTGTTGTTATCGTGTCGCATGACTTCCGTACGTTGCCTTCTCTCAGCGCTGCCCTTTCTTCCTTGTGCTGTTCCCCTTCCGCCCTTCCCTGTGCCCTTCCCTTTCGTTCTCTCCTGTGCCCTTCCTTCCCTCAGCGTTACCCTTTGCTCGCAGTTTCGTGAGAAATCGCCCTTCCCTGCGTTTCGTGACCCTTGCCCCTCCCCGTCGCTTCGTTTCACTCGCCCTTCCCTGTCGTTTTGGTATGTGTGGGCACTGACGCTCGCTGTGCGCTCGTGTAGGTCTGATCGAGCAGGTGGCGGAGGAGATCTGGGAGGTGAAGAGCGGTACCATCCGCAACTTGACCAAGGAGGACATCTCGATCCGCGACTACAAGGCCATCCTCGTCAAGCAGTCCATGGCGGCCATCGAGAAGGCAAAGTTGTTCTCCAAGACGACTTCGAAGGCCAAGGCCTAGAGCCGCGTCGTAGAGTGGCCTGCAGTAGTACTCGTGCGCGCGTGGAGTTGGATTAGACTACATAGATGAGGGAGGTGACGGAGATGGTGTGGACAGTCGTAGGTAGAATCGATGTAGACGACGCGAGCGATGTACGACGACGGCTCCTTGCATTGCATTGCATATACATACGTACCAGTATCAGTTACTTACTTACTGCTCACGACGCCGATGATGCGCACAGGCAGTAAAGGAGTCAAAGGTGATGTGCGGTGTGACGGCAGCGCTCCGCCATTACAGTTCACGAACGATATGGATATCATCGATGGTACGTGGCGGTTAGAACGAAAGGCATTGAACTTTCGGTAGAACGAGATGGATAAACTGTCGGCAGAGCCAGAGAAAACAGTCGTCGTTCTCGGTCTGTACATTTGGGATTGACTGTCATCTCAACTCTCCAAGAAACGGACATCTTAGCCTGCATCCTCCTCGGCCCGGGGTGGTATGGTAGATAATACGGGAAGCTACTAGTGGCGGAGGGAGGACGAGTCCGCCCGAGGGGAAAGAGGCAATGGTGGGTATGTAGAGCGAGATGCGTGGGCAGATCTCCGGAGTCCGCGCGGCGCAACACCTACCTCCGATTTGTCGGGATATGCCGTACCCGCCTCTTGACTCCCATCGCTCAGGCCACAAGCTTGCTACCTACTTACTACACCATTTTCCTCACATGGACATCGATCCAGCGTATTACAAGAAGAGTGAGTGGTTGCCCGTCGAGACCAGTGTCGAACGCTGAGTCGTTCCCCATAGACATCGTCGACCTAACCGACGCCGAGCTAGTTACACTCGGCTTCCTGGGCGAAAGTGAGCCCCATTTCGACCTCTATATCTTTCACTTGGCCCACAGCGTCACACCTAGACGTCCATCCGCATGTCAAATACATCGTCGAAAAGATCCAGGCCGACCCTAAGCACCTAGGCAGTGAGTCTCTTCTTCTGGTCCGTTCCGTTCTACCGCACACTCACTTCAATACTTATCAGCCGTGACCTGCGGTATGATGACCCACCTCGTGTGGAAGTACCCGTCCCGGGCTCCCGCTCCCCAAGACGCTACTAGCACTCGCCCGCCCTCTCCTACGACTCCCAGACCTAGCAAGAACCAGTTGCCAGCGGTGGACGAGCAAGTGACGACCAGTACTAGTGGCCAATGAAATTTCCTGTACAACTGATCTTGCCACTTGACAAGCTGTACTCTGTTTCCCGTTGCTGCTTCTACTTAGCGCTATTCCCGTTCGTTTCATATACATAGACTAGGGTTCCGACACCTCACCTCTCCCATAACGCATCATGAGCAAAGAGAATCCAAGCGCGAAAACCCGTTCAGCATGTCAGTGTCAATGGTGCATGCGATCTTAGGCCAATGTGTCCGCGCTCTGCGACCGCGGATGGAGGATGAAGTTTCTAGATTAAGAGCCAGTACATACGTAGACTACGGATACATAGAGTATACGATGGGGGTTACCACAATTCAGTCTTAGCGGGAAACAATGGTGGTAACCTTCTGGTAACGATGATCGCCCAGTATACGTTTTGGCCCATTCAGTGTGATCTGCAGAAGCTCGGGCGCGAAGCCCGGTCTGAGGCAGCGATGCCGTACGCCCTCGGACGGACATTGCGGCGCACTAAGCGTTGAGATCGCGACCGGGTTTTAGAATTATAGCTTGAACCTGGATTTCTCTCACCGTGCTCATTGGCCTTAACACTGTGACCGCACGGTGAGCTCGCATATTCTGGCGACTCGCGGGACCGTCACTGATCCGCGGCAAGGCTGTTTCCTGAAACG
>KV426654.1:1053-15038 GCA_001632375.1 Exidia glandulosa HHB12029 | reverse complement strand
GACCAAGGTACTCGATCCACTCGCTCTCGAACGTGCACTTCTCCGGGCGCAAGAATAGGTTGTTGTCCCGAAGAACCTGCAACACCTCACCTCGTACGGTTAGGCTAAGGACCCTGGTGGACCCCCCAAACCCCTAAGAACCGCCTGCCACTAGGGTCCTTAGCTCTTAGCTCTAATGGTTCAATACATATGAAACTGAACGCGATGTGTCTTCCCCTTAGCCCTGCACGGGTCAAATGGGTCACCGTTGCTAAGGAATGGTGTCCCGCCGTAGCTTTGCAATTGCCCGATGGCACCTTTCGGGTGCAATTTAACGTTTTTGCATACCCGGTGGGCCCTCGGCTTAGCTTGTACGGACTATCGGGCGCGCTCCTTTGGTTTCAAAAGACATATAGTAGGCCCTGCCTCCGAGGGGCCAGGCGTAGATTATACCATCCGTGAGCATAACTATTTGCTTACAAAAGGCAGATAGTAGAAAGTGGCGCGAAACTACAGGTCATAACCTATACCAGACACAGATTTCGCTAATGGCACGAAAGGGGCCTGTCTCTTTGAATTCCAAGAAGAGAAACGGTTTAAAACCCATTCAAATGCTTGATAGACGTTAGGAAAGGAGATTGCTTCGTAGCTCCTGGCTGGATCTTCCTTTCCTATTACACCCGATGTACTGCTGATGGTCCATTCTGTAACTACTTGGACTAGTAATGATACAGATGGTCGTTTTTGCCAATATGTGCAGCGGCCGATTGCATTGGGTCCCAAATATAGCAAATAAAGCTTTAGTACATGCCTGTACCAGCGCAATTGTGTTTTCAAAACTACACAATGTGACAAATGAATGGAGAGATGTTTAATGTAGATGCATTAGGGAACACATCGCTTAGAAAAGGGGTAGGTGTGAAATGATCGTATGCTGTAAGACCGTTGGACCGACTCTGAATTGTGTTGCAGGCTGTCGCTCTATCCTCAACCACTCAGGGGTCGTAAAGACACGATCCTGATATGAAGTTGCCGATATAGAATCCCTGCATGCTAACGCCGGGCCACCATATGGTGTAACTGGCCGACAGACCCTCCATTTACATCTGCTGCATTGGACGGCTAGATCCTTTGGTGTGAGATCCCTAGCTCCGTGGGGGATAGTATCTACTGTGAAATCTGACACTTTCCTTTCCTTTCCTCTTATGCAGAGTTGAATTCAGATAGTAGACATTCAAAGACGAGGGTAGAGTCAGATGGTCCAATTGTGTGTCCGAGACTGACCGCTCCGCAGTGTATCTGGATTTTGACGATTAGACTACGGTGTCATGGACTGAACAGTGCAGAACCAATTCCTACATGAACAACTTTTTAAATACAGGTTTGACAGCTGGGTGTGGCTCAGAACCAACGTGCCCACAGCATGTAGCAACAGGATGAGCTAGACTCCATGCCGGCGCAATTATTGAAGCGGATGTCTATTATTCCGAGCTACGGCCGTGTAGCCGTCCGCTAGCACTTGGGGAAACTGCCCGGAACGGCTAAATCCCGGAACAAGCACTGGATCAAGATCCCGGCACCCGGGGCGGGATGAGTAACACGCGATCCGAATCACGGAGCCGAATCCCGTCCTCCTTCCTACCGTTAGACATGAGTGCTACACCATTCACTCCACCGCGTAAAAAGCACGCTCCAAAGCTCAACCGCTACCAACACGCGACACGGCGCGGCAAACTCATCCTTCAGGGTGAAGGCATGTCCGGCCCCGCCCCCGTTCGAAAGGAGCACCGAAACAAGAAGAAAAAGGCGGCAAAGCCACTCCAGGATCCGTTTCTACCCGGTCAGCCTGCCCAGACGGACGAGCAGATCAGACAGGCGGCGGCCCAGGCGCGAGAGGCAGCCGGCATACACATTGACGTCGATAACACTCCACGCTACTTAGCCGAGGACGATGACATGTCATTCGACAATGACCCGATCCATCCACCTTCCCCTGACGTCCCTCGTTACCCCCAGCCGCCCCAGCGGGGGGCACGATCCCGGAAGCCACGGCCCGAGAAGACGCGCGTCTTTCAGAACTGGACTACGCTGCTGCCAGAGCTGCACACTCCATATCTGCAGCGAAAGGCTACGGCCGGGGGCCCTCCCCGAAGCGTCTGTCAGGATCCCACTTGCTCCAAGCACATTGCAAATGTAGCCTGTGTCTTCTGGAATAGTGCGCGCTTTATTATACCTCTATCGCCGCTCGTTAACGGCATGCAGGATTCGAACGACGCAGTTTCACCCACTGTACCCATGCACCCCTCGCGCACCAGATTATTGCTGCTGGACTGTTCCCATCGGCACCGGAGAATGCACGCTTTGCTTTCTGTGTTGACCTCCTCGACTTCTATTTCCACCTCTTCCACCACTCAGCAGACTCTGCCACTGCCGCTGCTGCCTCAATCTCGGCATTCCATAGGGAACGCGGCTACATTCTTCGAAATCGAAAGGTACACAACATGGTACTACCCCTCTAAGGTCCGATTAACACCGTGTTCCAGGGCCAGACCATTAGTGAGGGCTACAAGCGGCCGCTCCAATTCGCGATTCAGTGGTACGATGTCCTCAAAAGTCAGATCGAGGCGAAGGCGACAGACGCAATGCACGTGGCTGAGACCGAGTTAGCAACTGCAGTTCCGGTTGACGCGAGTATGCGAGGTATGTTCCTTCGCTCAGGGCGGTGTGCCGTAGCTAAGTTGCACGTGACAGACATCCCCGCTGCAGACAGCACGCCAGCTTCTCCAGATAATGAGGCAGCAGACACGCCCAGCTGTGAGTACAGCGTCTGCGATTCATGTCACCGCCTAATACACGCTCAGTACCTCGATGTTCTCCTTTATTACGTCGATGCTGTCCTTTGTGCTTTGAGGAGTTGGAGTTCGGCCGAGGAGTACAGGAGTGCGTGAACTGCATTCACCCCTACAAAGATACTCATCGAGTGTATCCAGAGGCATGGACTTCCACGTTGCAGTTGATGCAAACTTCAATCAACGGCACAACGCTGCAGCCGGAGATTGTCCCCCAGTGGGCTACGAATACGTCTACCTGCTATCGCCGGATCGTGTATCCCGAATGGAGGAGCGTCTTGAAGAAGAGGGGAAGCGACCACGACCCTACCGCGCCGAGGTTCCGGAAGAAGTCATCGCAGGGTGCAATGCAAGTCACGAGGCGGGCGACCCGTCTAAGCACAAAACAGCTGGCCGTCAGTTCGACGACAAGGGATTACTCGCGCTAGTGTGCAGACACGATGCACCACTTTGCTTTGCAAACGTTACGGACCCGGGCGAGGGCCAGAAGTACGCTCTAGCCGCCATTGAGTGGCTGTTTGAGCAACTGCCCGACTCTGCCACCGTCGTGACTCTCTACGACATCGGGTGTGTAACAGACCGCACCAGACACCTCGTACGTCCTCTTTTCCGACCCTGCGATCTTTTCTGATTGTTATTCACAGTACGATGTTCTTCGGGAGGGTGTATCCGAGCGTTTGGTCTTTGCAACATCCGCCATGCATGCGTACGCACATCAATGGTCATGTCAACTTGGGTACAATCCACGCATGAAGGCGGGGATTGGGCTTTCCGATGGAGAAGGTGTAGAACGCTTGTGGTCCCGCCTTCGCAAGCTCATTGGCATCACACGTTGGGTCTCGGTGCGTACCCCTGCCCGTAGCCCATTCCCAAAGACGCTCAGGCAAAACCAGCGGGAACGACGTCTTGTTCTTCTTGATCGCCAGCTCCAGTATGTGGGCTACACTATTCGAGCCGATCTTCCGCGTTGGATTGCACGTCGCCGAAAGGCACTTGCAAAAAAGCGCTGGGAGGCGTCCGAGCTCCTGCTCAGTAGCGGACATGGCCTAGTCGTTGCACAGCAGCAGTGGGCCCTCCAGCGCCAGGCAGAGCTCTCACTATCATCTCGTCAGTCCCTCTCGTTGTGTCATGCTTGAAGAGCAGGTGGATTGCTCACCCTGCTTCCAGAACCGGAGAGCCGCTTACGACGCGAAATGCATGCAGTTCTGGCTCTTCAGGACCAGATTGATACTGTACAGACGGCGATAACCAACGCTGGACGTGAAATATCTCGCGGTGGACGGTCTGCTGCCTCAAGACGTGCTAATGCCAGTATTACCCGCCTTGAAGTCAAGCACGAGCAGCTGGTACTGGAGGCATCGGAGCTATATGCCACGCTCAACATTCAGGGCGACTTCCAAGAGATTGCGGGCCTGGGATTGGAGTTCACCAGTACTCTGCTGCAGGCGCACGAGGCGAAGCGTAACTGCAGAGAGCGCTTGATTGACCGATTTCACGAATGGTCTCGGCTTGACTCAGCTGCTGGCGGCGCAGATCAACCTCTTGGTAGGTCTATAAGTTCGAGCGTTCCACAGACACTAACGCACGGGGCACTCACCGTAGGTACAAGCCTCCACCAACGTGCTCGCGCCGCGTTGCAAAAACGTGCACCCGCCCTACAACGTGCCATTTCACGGTACAACAAGCTTTGCGCTCGTTTGGAGAGGCTCAGACCCGCTGGATCGGCATTTCCGCTCCCGGAACCGTTGTCGACAGACCTTAAGAAGGTCCGGGACGACGGCACCTACCTCCAAGACGTCTATATCTCGCACAACCTTGGTCCTGCACCACTGTGGATCACTGATGCCACGCTACGTTCTGCCATTCGAGCTATGCATGTTCTAACACGCTGCGATGAGGAAGAACAACGCCTGTTGCGTGAGATTGTGAATTATCGTCGATGGCTTTCAAGTCATAGCACTGCACTCGACACCGCCGCTCGAGCACCAGCCAGTAAGTGTGCATCACTACTTCCGTCCCCGGCTCATGGCTCCAGATATATTGTTGCGGTCTCTCTTTCAACAGGAAGCCGCTCAGCTGGAAGCCATCATCCACTCCGCCCGCAATACAACCATCTTGTCCGCTGCGGAGGCAGCCAACCTCCTCGGCATGACTAGTCACCTTTTGCCGACGCCGACACATCTTGCACACACTCCTTCCTCGACTCTCGCCGATGATAGCGACTCTGACGCTGATTCCGAGGATTCTGAGGCCGACCTGGAAGAGCTCAGGCTACGGGACGGCGACATCGCCCTAGCAATCATGGACGAGGACTGGGAGCCAGACCTTCTATCGGGAATAGGCAACTTGGAAGTATCGCGCAGAGTCCCGCGCTCGCGCACCGCCGTTATTGAGGCAGTCAGCGTAGTGTTTTCGGATGCAGCAGCAGTACGTGACACCTCCTCAGTTGTTCATTGATTCACCACACCCAGATCCAAACGAAGCATATCAAAGTCGTCCCTCCAGTTGGACTCCAGTTCCTCACATCTGCGCCCGACCTTCCCCTTCCTCGTGCAGGCTCTGATAGGGAGGCTCCACATGCTCTCTCTTCCCAGGGTTATGCCGAGTTGAAGTCAGTGACTTCACCTTTGAGTGAGGACGTCTTCTACAGCGTGGTCGCCGCACTGCGATCTGTTTCACGTCCATCTGCCTCGAAATACGCCGTGGTTCACCCTGCGCTTGTTTCTGCTTGGGACGACGGTGCCTCCGGTACTGTCTTGATTGCAGACGGCATGTTTCGACCCATTTGGGATGCCGCTGCCATCCTGGTTCCCATTTTCACCCCCGGGAGCGCATCCCTCGCCGTTGTCTGGGCGCTCAAAGGTCTTATCGAGATTTACTCCGCTGTTGAATCAACGGAAATCATTCATCGCCATGCAAAGGTCCGTTTCCCTAATGCATAGCACTGATGGTCGTATGTTGTTTTAATCCTCAATTTTTCTATCTAGATGGCAGCGGCATTTGTCGAGGAACTTGCAAGTGTCGATGAGGATCCTACGGCACGGCTTCCCAACCGTAGCACTGGCTGGTTTTCCAGGATACGGGTTCGTCGCAAACAGGGCAAATGAAGAGGTACTGACTCTGAGCAGCGACCCATGGATGCCATCGATGACTTTGACCAGTCTGTGTGGATGGCGGCTGTAGTTCATGCCCTCTTCGATGGGAAGGCAATGACTAACCTCACATCGATCATATGTTGCCGTTATCGCCAATTCCTTACTCATATAGTCCTCCATAGGACCGAACCGAAGTTCTAATGAGAATAAACATTTCCCTTTTCCATCAAAATAAGAGGTAGAGATCGCCGACTCATAACCAATCTCATGCAACGCCTCAGAGATGGGAAGGCATAGTATACCAGCCTCAGAGTTCGCAGCACCGAAACAGATGATGGATATCAGTGTCGTTTCACTCGAGTAGCTAGGGACCGGACAGCCCACCGTAACAGTGACAGCTCTGTAGAGGTGGCTTTCGGAGCGTCTGGATGATATATGCTGGACCCACAGATTTCTACAGCAATACAGTACGGTGTCTGCTATGCTTGCAACGGCTACACGGTCTCGTTGAGGCTCAAAGTCTTGTCCACGGTTCTGGTATTCAACGAGGGGTTTCTGAATGGTGAGCTTCTTGTATTTCGTTGAGGACGTATTAGACATACTCTCTCATGTTTATAGCAAAGTTCTAGATATGCGTAGCAGTGGGAGAGTGCATTCCCGTGTGGGAATGCTACGGTTTCCGGTTAGCAGTGGCTAATCTCGATAAAGCCGACCTTCCAGTCGTCTGCAGCGCCCCTCGGACCACTACTTCGTATCAGAGCAAGCTCTAGCCATGTTTGAATGGGAATTGAATAGTCAGAGAGGTGTCACTGCTGCACTATCGACCTTACTGGCAGGTACTTTGCTTTTCACCAGAACAGCCTGAATACGGGTTCTGATGCTCTGCACGTGCATATCTTGCGTTGTGCAGGTGTTAGAAGCACTCTAGGAAGCACCAAAGTACATTACAGCTTGAAATCAACTTCTGAGGCTCTGCACACAGAAAGAGTAAAAGTGTCGCAGAGTTGCTTAAGCAACTTAGGGCATCTTTCGGACGTCGCGTATTTCAGCGGGTGTGGCTATCATACTGACTTCAAACTACCGCGAATCGACTGAGAGATGTCTTAGGAGACCTTGGACATGAGGAGGCTGCGTGGAGCCGTCCTCAACTGGTGCTGCTGATCGTTGGTCTCTTGCGTTGCAGTACACAGGTTCTCAAAGAACGTATGGAACTGTCTCACGGCAAACGTATAACTGAGAGCCACAGGGGAGTGGTAAAGAGCCGATATTCAGAGACGTACAAACACTGAAACAGGACATCAGCTCGAAATGACCCGTTTTGTCGTAAACTTAGGCTACGGCACGGGGGGCGTCGGCTAGACAAATGTGCGTGTATGTACGCCAAAGAGCGGAGGAAACCTACAGCAAGCCAACTATCATATTTAGTAACAACATGACTAGACCTAAGCCAGTTGGAATTTGATTCTAAAGCTTATAAATACGCTCGTTTGGCTCCCCTCATGCTGGACAGAGAGATCTCACGTCAGGAAGAGGTTGCCTTGCCCCAAACGGTTATTAATGTGTGACAATACCGTGGTACCAGTGCCTTCAGGGCAGTGACAAACGCCAGGGCATGACCAGTATCGTATTTCGTTTCCAGTGAAGAAACAGCAGCATCCCCTGAGCAGCTGGAGGGCTCTACGCTGACCATCGCCTAGGAGCAGATGTCCATCCTTTATCCCTATAGATTCAAGTTGGTCATGCCATTTTGTAACACGTGTACGGTGATTCAATGCGAGCTCAGGGTCGAACTGATGACAATTACTGCCATAGCAATGCGAAAAGCACCTATAAAAAAACATAGATGTGCGCTCAAGCTCCTGTAGGGTTAGATACACCATACTGCGGTGTGAGACATCATGCACGGGCAGTGTACCGTGAGTGTAGGTTCATGAAGGTCACGGGAGGGACTGTCACTAAACTCGTGACAGCCACTCCGCAGGTAGGATGCCGTACAAACTGTAGAATGGACCCAATACATACACTACATAAACCTGTGGCTCTGAGACAGGTGGTGCGATTGCCTGTAAATCGATTTCTAGAAAACTTCATTTGTGATACATGCAGAGATACCTTCTGGAAGGGTTGTAGAAGGTGTGAAAGATGTGAAGACGCGTGCCCACGTTGTTTTTGTAATTTAGAACGGCGGGAATATTGTGGAATGTTGCAATCTTCCGTGCGCTTTAATTGCAACGCGGGCGCGCAAACTCCGCTTGCGCTCTTGCCCGCTTTCGCCCAAGACCGCACGCACGCACGCACGCACGCACAGCAGCACCCCGCACACCCTCAACACAACTCGCAATCTCCCAATGGCTCAACAGGTACGCACTCAAGATCGTCGTCTGGGTTAGTGGGAGGCTAAATCTTCGTAGGTCAAAAAACAGTCGTCCGATTACAGCCCGTCGCCGCCACCTGACGACAAGCCTGGCGCTGGCGCCCAGGACGCCAGTGCTCAGGGCCACGAGGGCGCGCCCGATGGCAAGCCCACTGCCCCAGGCGGACAAGGAAAGGGTGCGTGTGATAATCTGATGGCTCATATCATACTGATCGCATTCGCCATCGTAGTCGCCCCTTCGGCCGTAGAGCGTGCTCGTATGCCCTCAGAGGCCCATCAAGCTCGTCAGGCTGCAGCGGTCGCGTCAGGTACGCTGCTGGCGCGCCGTGGATGCGTTCGATATGCTAACTCGTGTCAACCTCTCGTTCCAGACCCAGACAACCCCCAGACGGGTCTTGCGCCTATACAGGAGGATCCGGGCACTCTCGACACTACGACAGACGCGCAGACTGGGCCACAGGCTGGCTATGGTACGTGCGTTTGGCTACGGCGAAGGGCCCCCGCCTTATCGTCTTACAGGTCTCACCTCTCCCTCGACCGTCAACGGCCCCGCAGGCAGCACTCAGCGTGCCCGCTCGCGTGCTCCCAGTGTCGCGCCCACTGCGCCGCGTGCTCCAAGCGCCGTACCGGCACTGCAGCGCGTTCCAAGCGGCACTCGCGCGCCATCGCGCGCTCTGAGCGCAGCGCCGTCCGCTGCTGGCGACAGCGAGTACCCGGCAGCGGCAGATGAGGACGTCATCACGCCCGCCACCTGGATCCTCCTTATCAAGGCCAAGCTGCCGCCTGCAGCCGTGGACGTTGCCCGCAAGTACAAGAAAGATTGGGACATCCTCCCGCTTGCCGCCCTCTACATCGACGCGCTCAAAATCGTCAACGCGGAGATCAGCAACGTGGAGCACGACAGTTGGGCGTCCTCCGTCCCCAGCGACGACATCGACCTCATGGCGCGGTGGTGGGCATTCACCTTTACGGACCAGGAGTTCCAGCAGATGTACCACCCGGCGAAGACGAATAAACTCGGTGAAGACGAGAGGGAGTCGATGGAGGAGACTATCGCACAGCGCAGAGAGTCCAAAGGCGTTGTCATTTACCGTGATCTCGTCCACGGACTGAGGGAGGAGAAAAAGAAGAACGAAGCCGCGGTGACGTCGACCAGGTTCGCCACCCCCGCGCTTGACCAGCGCGCTGTCGGTGAGCCCGCCATCGCCACGCTGGACACGATGGAAACGCCGGTGGAGAGCGCGACGCGCAGGACATCGGCGGGTAGTGCTACGGCGCGGGGAGCGCCCCGTAGCTCGGGCAACAAGTCGAGCGGCTCGGACGACGATGACGATACCCCAATCACCAAGCTCAAGTCGAAGCCGACGCCCGCCGCCCCGAACGCGACCGATAACGACGAGGTGGATCAGCTCGACAGCCAAGCCGACTTGCCAGCACATCCGCCGACCGGTGGCAAGACTCTCCCGTTCACAGGCCAGCTGGCGCCGACGACAGCAGCTGGCGCCTCTCGTTCGACAGCGCCGAAGGGCGCGAACGGTCCTGCGAAGAAGCGAAAGGACAGGCCGAACGGCAAGGCGAGTGGGAAGTCGGCAGTTGCAACGGCCGGGCCCCCTTCGCCCAGCACGCAACTCGATCTCGCCGAGGCGCTGGAGATGGAGGTGGACCCAGAGGCGGACGATACGCCTCGTCTTACGGCGAAGGAGAAGGGAAAAGGGTGCGCCAACGCACAAGCCGCCGCTCCCCAAGTCCAGGACAAGGTTCCCGACGTTGCCGAAGAGGACGACGACGACGACGACGAAGGAGACCTCAGCGACAGCGAGGACGAGGATAGACCACTCGCCGTCGAGCCCGATCGTGCCACGCACGCCCGCGCGTGGCTCCTGCAGATCGTCGCCGATATGAAGCAGCTGGCAGAGTACGCGGAGATGCCGGTCGAGGAGGTGGAAAGACTCGTTCGCGGTGGCGTCAGCCGTGGCGCGAAGTCCTCTGGACTCTGGAACGTGTTCCAGAGGTTCTGGGGCTTCAAGGACGGTACGTTTTCCGTTCGATGTGTTACGGCGCACTCACCCCTCCGTAGCCTACCCCCCGCTCTCCCTGCTCAAGACGCAGTACGGCAAGATTTCTGCCAGCAAGGCATTCAAGAAGCTCGTCGCCGATGTCGGAATCGCGCGCGTCGCCGACATTCTGGTCACGTTCGCGACAACTCACCCATCGGGCACGGTGACCAACACCGGCCCGATGCAGGTGCAGCAATTCAGGGAGATTGCGTACGATCAGGCTGCTCGCGTGCGTTGCTAGCGTTTACCAACTAATCCACATGCTAATCGAACCCCGCGCAGGCTAAATATCTATACAATATCCATGGCATCTCGTCCGTCACGCTGTTCTCCCTCAACAACTTCGCGCTGGGAACCGATGACTCCACCTGGGCTGTCTGGTCCGAGCCCGCGGCCGGATTCCTTGAGCGTCTGGCACCCATGGCCGGCCAGAGCATCCTGAACATGTTCAGGATCCATACACTGTGCGTTGAAGCTACGGCGTGGACCCTGTCCCGTAGCATCTGACATACTCTCAGGTACCGTGAGAGCGAGTCCCGCCTGCAGACCGCCATTGGCGCTGCGCATGGGCGTGCGGCAATGCAGCCCGCCACCAGCGACATCCAGTTTGGTCGCGAGCCAGACCTCCCACGTCGTGACTTGTACGGCGACTTGGCATACATGAGGTCGGCAGAAATGAGCGACCTTCTGCGCGACATTCTTCGTGCATGGTGCGACTGTGCGTTCTTTCCATTGTTCTGTTTCTTTTCCTGCATTACTGATACTTGTGGCAGCTGTTGGACGCGGAGTCTGGCCCATGAGGGTTTTTAGCAGCGGGCAGCCTGCAAGCGATATGCGCTGTTACAACTCCCTGCCGGCCAGCTTCGTCGTTCACCACATCATGGGTGACAAGTGGCGTTGGTTCGTCCCCATCCCCGGCTGCCCTGGCCTCAAGACGGAATCCGGGCATCCCTTGCATGCACCGGAGGCTCGGTGGTCTCTTGAAGATCTCTTCAAGAGACCCTACACGTTCAAGCTCGTCCCATCGCGTCCGGCCACAGAGGAGGAGCGCGCTAACCCTGCGTATCGCGATCCGAGTGGGAACACGCCCAACTTCGTGGTCTGGCAGACCACGAAGGTGGATGACCCCAACCACCCGCTCTTCGGCCAGGAGATCGTCATGTTCGACAACCTCATGACGAACAGCCCGACCGTATACGAGCTGCGCGTGTTCACGCGTGTCCAGAAGCCGGAAAAGGGCGACGAGAGCCTCCCTCGCTCTTCCATCCTCCCCCGCCCTGCCCTCCGTGTTTCGCGTCGCGCCCAGGGGTCTGCCACGTCCGCAACCGGCGCTGCGCCGTCAGCATCGTCAGGACGCACACAGCCGGCTGCCGCTGCGGCTGGTGCCTCTCCATCGCGTGCAAGAGCTACGGGCCGCGCCCCTTCCCGTAGCTCGCGCACGACTCGCAGCTCATCACGGCGCCGCGGATCCTCTTCAACACGTGCACGCGGCGGGAGACGCAGTAGGGCGGTGGCACAGGATTCGTCCGAGGACGAGGACGAGATGCCCTTGGAGTCAGAGGATGAGGAGGAGGAGGAGGAGGAAGGGGAAGACCAGGACGACGATGACGATGACGCCTCGGGCAGTCAGGGCGACAACGAGGACGGCGACAAGAACGACGACGAGCACGGCAGCAGCGGTGGCGAGGCGCGGCAGGATGAGGAGGAGGAGGAACATCCCCCCGCACCACCCCCTCCAAAGTCCTCAGCACCGTCCAAAGCCGCATCAGCGGGTGCGAAGTCGGGTACGGCTCGCAAGAAGAGCGCGGTAGCGGCGGCTGTGGAAGACGACGACGGCGAACCAGATGGAGACGAAGAAGAGGACCCCAACAAGGTGTTCTTCCGCAACAAGAAGGTCGATAAGGGCACAAAGAAGGTCGACAAGGCGCCTCAGGTTGACAAGGTGCGCTCCGCCCCCGACGCCGAGTGGCGCTCGCCAAGTGGCATGCGGATGGAGGTCGTGCTGACTGCGCGCAAGCCGGCAAAGGCTACGGCGCAGCCCCCGCCTCCAAGCCACCTTCCATCTCCCGCTCCCGCTACTCCCCCCGCCGACCTTCAAGCCCCAGAGGAGCCTGGTACACCGACCCCAGCGGCGCCGAAACGTGCTGCCAGCAAGAAGCACGCCGACCTTCCCCCTCGGGCGCCGTCAGCTCGCCCTCGCACACCAAGCCGCCTCTCCCGCCCGCCCGAGCCACTCACCGCGCGCCCCCCACCTGAGCCGCCTGCTGTGACCACGGATAAAGACGGAAAGCGCGCGCGAGACACGCAGGACGACGTGCTCGTCGAGGAGGCGCCGCCCAAGAAACGCAGCAAGAGCAAGGCAACCGCATCTACCTCGGCCGTGCAGGAGGAGCCACGCGCAAAGAGCGTGTCGTTTGAGGTCGAGCTTCCCAGGAAGCTTGTGAGTCTTGCAATTAAGGCGAGTCAGCGCTTTCTGAACCTCGATGTGAGGCACTGAGCATTTCTTTAGCACAACGGCAAAGACATCCCAAGCGAGCTCAACGGCATAACGACCGCGCAGAAGAAGGCATTCAAGATGGCCTGGAAGGAGTTCTTCGCGAGCGCAAGCACGGGTGACGCACCCTCTGCGTCCGCGCTGTACACTTTGGTCGACATCTACGGCCACTGGAAGAAGGGCGTCAGGAAGGAGCCTCAACTGACAGCGGCAATGAAGGAGGTGAAGGCATACCAGAGCTCGCTGCCCGATCCAGAGGAGGAGTAGGTCTTGTGCTTCGTGATGCTTGTTAAACCTGTTGTTTCCTTTCCCTTTGCTTGCGCACGGCCCCCACACCGTAGCTATTCTGTTATGTATTATCATTTAGGGCATCTGCATTGCTGGTCGACATTGTCAATACCTCAATACCTGTTTGCATACGCCACAAATCGCGTAGGAGCATGAAATCCATTATCTTTTGTAACAAGCCACACTGCCTAGCCGTTAGCGTGTCGAACTAGGCTGGTACTTGAAATGTTTGCTATTTATGGTTTGTTGTAACCCAATTTTTTTCAATATTGGTCCCTGGTGTGCATAGGAATACTTATTGTGAGTCATGTGAGCAGAGTGTACATTCGCTGGAGTTGGTATTTAGAAATCTACAGGTGCATTTATTCTACACCTGGCCCGTCGGAGGCAGGGCCAACTTTACGTCTTTTGAACCCAAAGGAGCATGCTCGATAGTCCGTACAAGCTAAGCCGAGGGCCCACCGGGTATGCAAAAACGTTAAATTGCACCCGAAAGGTGCCATCGAGCAATTGCAAAGCTACGGCGGGACACCATTCCTTAGCAACGGTGACCCATTTGACCCATGCAGGGCTAAGGGGAAGACACATCGCGTTCAGTTTCATATGTATTGAACCATTAGAGCTAAGAGCTAAGGACCCTAGTGGCAGGCGGTTCTTAGGGGTTTGGGGGGTCCACCAGGGTCCTTAGCCTAACCGTACGAGGTGCAACACCTGCCGTACGACCTGTCGATGTTCCTCCAGCGTTTCAGTGAAGATAAGGATGTCGTCCATGTAGATGACGACCTTGCCCTTCGAGATCATATCCCAAAAGAGGTCGTTCATCATCGTCTGGAACGTGCTCGGGCTATT
>KV426653.1:0-19360 GCA_001632375.1 Exidia glandulosa HHB12029 | reverse complement strand
TCGCGCGTGGCTGATGCTGACTTCGTGATGCCGGTGAGGGCCTCGATCATCATGTCCTCCTCCTCCTCGGTGATCTGGTTCTCTGCGTTCCGTGCGCGCTGCTCGGAGAACTTGTAGCGCAGTGCGTCGAAGGAGAGGTCGCCTTGCTGGTTGCGCAGGACGGAGAAGCGCTTTGTGAGACTGGATGCACGTCGGTTAGATATAGCAGGGTAAGCCAAGCCAGGACGCACGATGGGAGAATGAGCGATGTTCTAAAGTCGTTTACAGCCGGAAGCGAAGGGAGCGTGTCGAGCGAGGGCGGCGAGGTCGCGGTCGGCGTCGAGCCCGTGAACGGCTGCCGTCTCGCGTCCGACTTTTTGCTGGCGACGCGAACCGGGAATTGCAAGGCAGAACGAAGAGTCAGCAAGGGCGCAGGAGAAGTGGTACGAGCTGGACGCACCGGAAACGGTTCATGCTGGCGAGCGTATGTGTCGTTCAAACACGAGGCGAACACGAGCAGCAGCGACAGCAGCTATGTGCGCACGCAAAAGGCTCCCGGTAGTACCAGGAACCGAACGGGAAGCCGGGGAATGGAAAGCGAGAACGGAACGAGCGCGAGGGGACTTGTGAAATCTCGAGGACGCGGGCAGCGGAGTTGGCAGCCTCAAGTGGCAATCAGGAACCTGTTCCGCTCAACATTTGAACAAACTTGCTTTCTGCTCGACGACACGCGGTATCCTACACCCACAGGCCCAGCCAGCACCCTTCGCTTTTCACGATTCCCCGTCCATAGCGCTATATTACTTGCGCTCCCGCGACTGTGATCCTCACTCGACGGCTGCCAATGTCATCCCGTTGTTTGCTTCAACACGTCTCCGGACAGATAGTTGGACAGACAGGAGCGCTTTCGCAGGTTCGCCATGCGCGTAACTTACCGCCTCGCGACCTCGTCCAGCCTGTGCAACGTAAATCTCGCCCTCCAAGCATTTGCGTGCGGGCGTCCTCGCGGCTATTCCTAGCCTCCAGCTCGGGACTTGTCAGACATACCCTCTTCCTCCGTAGCGCTCGAGCAGACTCCAATCGATGGCGGATAGCACGAGCGAATCGCTTCCGGCTTCCCAGACGTGCGCGCCAGTGCGCCGCCATCGACAAGCAACATCACCTGCTCGACGATCTTCTAGCCAGCTCCGGACGTCGTCACAACAGCGGGAACGATCTCATGTAGAAGCAAAGACACACAAACGGTGCTGGGAGGATTCAGACAAATGAATGGCGCTGGCTGCAGGTGTCTTAAACGAGGCTTGGAAGTTGGAATCAGCCGGATAGTTGCCTGTTTACGACCCCAGCGGCAATTGCCAACATGTTCAACGATGATTTCCCTGGTGTTTACATCGACCTGACTCTGTCAGGCCGACAACTTACGTTCCGTGCAGTCGGTCACTGCACGGAACGTAAGTTGGTTCGGATTTGACAGACTTCGGAGGCGTCGCAGGCTCGTCGCTTGTCAGAGTGCTCCCCAACGCTTGGCATGCTTTCTCAACCAGGTCACTACGATGTGTGTGCCCGCGCTCGTGCTCTCCATATTGCTGGGCTCGAGTTTGCCGTCGCGGGTGGGACGCAACGCCGACTCGCGCTCAGGAGGTTGGAGCCGTCGTCCGGCATGGCGGTGTGCTCCTAATCCCCCACTTTGCCCCATACCATGCCCGTCTCGCAAGCCCAGCGCTCGCTCCTCAGCAACGCGCTCATCGAGCGTCCGCCGTTCCACGGCAGCGGCGTGCACAAGTTCCCGTCCGACGTCCTGCGCGTCTTTGTCCTTGGCGAGTCGCGGTACGCGCGCTTGTCTTCCTACTACTCAGAGTTCGTCGCTCATAAGAATGCTGGCAGACCGGTACTACTGAACAAGGACGCGGCGTCGGCGCACGACTTTGAGCGCCTCGCGAGGGTGTGCAAGTCCCCGGCCTTCGGCGTCAACACTGCGGACGGCGGCGTCCAGCGCAACGGCCTCGATAGGGGCAAGTTCGCCTGCAACATCGACGTGGCGCGCTCGGGGCTGCTTCAACGCGTGCACGACGCGCTGTTCAGCTGGGAGGACCAGCCGCGCGAGATTGAAGCGGAGGTGGCCAAGCTGAACGTCTACGGTGCGTGCTCTTCTTCCCGTCGTCGATGAGCTGACCGAGGGATGTTCAGGCCCAGGCGCGTTTTCTGAATGTCGCACGGACGCCGTACGTGAGGGCGACGCGCTGTTCGGGTATCTCGTGCTCGTGTTTCCGACGCCGTTCGAGGGCGGACAGTTGTGTCTTCGTCACGAAGGCCACACGGCCCTACACGACGCCAGCTCCAGCACAACCGCGAATGTCTACACCTCGCCGAACCAAGTGTCCTGGGCCGCGTTCTTCAACGACGTATCGCACGAAATCCTACCCGTCGAGGACGGTTACCGCGTCACGCTCACCTACAACCTGTACTATGCCGAGGATAGCGGCATGCATGTGCAGATACCTCGCGTGATGCGTCCTGAGCCGATCGTGTATGCGTTCCGCCAGGTGCTCGAGGACGTATCGTTCTTTCCCGACGGCGGACGACTCGGTTTCGCGCTCAAGCACCAATATCCAGTCCCCGAGATCCTCACGCGCTCCGACCATGCAGATGCTCTCAACCGGATCTGCCGCACTCTCAAAGGCAGTGACCACGCGCTGCTCGTCGCGGCGCAAGCGGCGGGTCTGCAACCGCAGCTTATGCTCGTGTACAACCTCCAAGATCTGGGGACCTTCCTCTCTGAACAACCGATCCCGCGCGGTACGAGCCTCGAGAAGACGAACTGGGAGGATATCATGAAGGGTCTGAAGGCGGACAAGATCGTTTGGGCCGCGGACGAGATCGAGTACGGTATCACGCCGATTTCGGTCATCGTCACCGCGCCTGCCGAGGACAATGAGAAGGAGAAGGAGAAGACGGCGATGAGTCCGAGCGCGAGCACGAGCAGCATCAGCACGGGCGCGGGCCAACTCAGCCCGACGAGCTCAACGCGCAGGCGAAAGTCGATCCCCATGACGGCGCCGGACCTCTTCTGGGTCTCGCCCTACGCCAGCACGCACACGCGCGTCGAGACGAATTACGTCAAGTACGGCGGGAGGAAGGCGTCGCTGTCAGTGATGAGCGGGGAGCTCGTGCTCATTGCTAGGATCCCGTCGAAAGAGAACCGCGCATTGTCTTGATACTGTTACTCCTACTGGTTGTACCGCATATCGTAATGTTGTCGTTGAGTGCTGCGTAAAATTGAACATCCCGCTTTGACGAGCTTGACGAATTGGTTGGATCTCGGGAGCCTCCCGCCGCCGTGCATGCAATGCGGAGTGGCATGCCCTCCCGTCGCATGAATGCCTGTGTTGAAGCGACATGGGTTATGAAAGATGCAATAGATCTGAGTGATCTAGGGTATTTCTCTGAGATATGAGCCCTTGAAGGCGTTTCTCGCATCGATCCGCTATGCAGAGTATGTCATTGATACAAGTCGCCTGCTATCGTACAGCCTACACTGTCCCGCTCACGACGCGTACCTGCACAACATGTTAGTTTCAGAGCCGTGTTGGTAGTGCATATTGAAAAGTGCTTACTTCTTTACCCACTCCTTCGCTGTCTGAAGGAACTTTGGCTTGTCCTCCTTCAGTTGCTGCAAAGGCCGAGTCAGCATGCGCGGCATCTCAAGCTTACTGTTGCGTCACGTACTTGTGCAATCTCAGGCTCGAAAGGATCGTCTGGACTCGGGTTGTTGATCTTCTCGGCGATGGTATTTAGAACTGGGTAGGCGTCAGTGGAAGAATGCATGCATGCATTGTGATTGTGTGCGTACTCGTCACGACGCTGATACTCGGCTTCCACTGCAAGTATAACAATGAGCTGCAGCGAAAGGCTTGATAGTTAAGAGCTTACGTCGTCCTTCAGCAGGGTAACGCAGATCTCGCCTTGCTCGTTGATACCGGGGTGGTATATCTTTGTTGTGAACTTGACCTACACCCACAAGACATCAGTGTGTACACGCGTAGACAGAGAAGAGGATGTACATTGGGCGCCTTGAAGGGGAAGTTCTCGGGGAATACGAGAGTGAACTTGTAGGTGCCGCCCTTGTACGGGCTCTCGGACTGCGACGCGATCGATTAGACGATGCACGCGACGCGTGAAAGCTGGACGAGCGTACCGAGGGCTTTATAGTGCCCGCCCAGTTGAAGAGGTTGGACTCGTCGGGTGTGACGGATACGCCCTGCGGTGGTTCGTATGCGCGCGTGAGCAGGATGTGGCGCGCGCAGAATGAGCGTGAGCGTACGACTATGGGCGACGCCTCGAGCTGGGCGAGTTCCTAGAGAGCAGCAGTTCAGCACACGCGTCGTGCAGCGAGCTGTGGTGGGCGCACCCGTTGGATTCTCCGTATTGCGGTCATCGTGTCAAGTCAAGGGACGTCCGGCCGTGTGGCGCTGATCCCGTCCAGGTTTGCCGATCGCTCGCTTGACCTTCCTCACTAACGCCGCCGCCGCCGACGACGACGAACAAGCATGACGTCGACGGTCAAGTCCATGGGTGGAATGCTGCCCATCCCGGTGCACAAGCTGAAGCGGGAACACCTGCGCAAGGCGAGCACCGACCTGCGGCCCTACCAACCATTTCTAACGCGCCTCGCAGTACTCCTGGCTTCCAGACGTCCTGCGGTGCGCACCTTTCACTCACAGAATAGCTATCAGAAGCTCAAGTACCGTCTGCGCAGATATGAGGGCAGCGTGAGTCCGGCGTGCAATCACTCGTCTCGTACCTGGCTGATTTCGCGCACTCGCAGGTTATAAGAATTATCGTAGGGGTACGTCCTCGCACATATAGCTGCTGCATAATCTCACAGGCGTCATGCAGCCGGTGCTCACTGTCACCTTCTTCGCCACCGCCGTGGCGCTCGCGCATTTCCACGGGTACCAGGTCGCGCTCACCAACGCCGTCACGCCGCTGTTGGGCGTCGTCGTCGGTCTCATCCTCGTCTTCCGCAACGGAACGTCGTATGACAGATACTACGAGGGCCGCAAAGATTTTGGGCAGGTGCGCTGCGTGTATTTCGCTCTCTCACAACCTCTAACAGCCAATTTCTACAGATGATGTCGAATGTGCACTCTCTCCCAGTACCTCGTCGTCTTCACAGACTTACATGCACGCCGTAGATCCGCAACCTCGCACGTCTGGTATGGGTAAACGTCTCACCTCCCGGGAGCGCCTCAGAAACCTCGCTCTCTGCCCCAGCCACACAGGCAGACCTCAAAGGCGGTAAATCACCCCGCACGTCTCTGCACGCCGTCAAAGTGCGCACCCTCCGTCTTCTCGTCGCGTACGCCGTCGCGGTGAAGCACCATCTCCGCGACGAGCCCGGGCCACATTGGCAGGACTTCAAGGGGTTACTCCCGCATCGCTTCGCGCACGAGATTAAGGGCTATAGCGGGCTCGAGGACTCCATCATCGTGCCACAGGAGAGGAGTAATAAGAAGTCGAGACGTCAGCAGGTCGCGGAGGGAGCGGACGATTTGGAGCGCGGCGGAGGGAGCGGGACGACGACGCCGTTGTTGACGGAGAGCCAACATTCTGCGGATATTCGACGCATGCTCGACAATGCGCTGCCTCTTCCGCTTGTGTGCGTGACATATTCCATCTACACAGGTGCGGGCGATAGCTGATTCTAATCCGACAGCATCGGCCACGAAATCACGCGTTTACTGCTCACCTGGCGGTCGATGGGCTACCTCGACGCCGTAGGACCTGCGGGCCTGAACGCAATGAATCAATTGTCAGTATGCTCTCTCATTCCACGCATTGCGAGAGCTCACCTGGTGTGTACAGACTTCAAGGCATGGTAGACCAGCTGACGGCAATGGAGCGCATCGCAACAACGCCCATTCCCGCTTCTTGTAAGCACTGTCCCAAAGCGACGTATGCGCGCCTTGCTAACAGCGCAACGCAATACAGACGGTATACATCTGAAGCAATGCGTTACCCTCTACCTCTTCGCGCTGCCGTTCACGCTCGTCAACGAGCTGCGGTGGAACATGATCCCTGTCGTGACGCTCGTGGCGTTCACGCTCATGGGTATCGAGGGGATTGCGCAGGAGATCGAGATGCCTTTCGTGCGTTCGAACATATGTGCAGACTCCAATGCTTCTTACTGACTGTGTGTAGGGACGAGACGAGTCCGATCTTCCGTTGGGTACGTCGCAGTCTGTTCCTCCTCTAGATGCAGCTAACGACATCTGCTCGCTTGTACACAGATGAATACTGCGAGGAGCTCAAAGAAGAAATCGAGTGCGTTTACGAGTTTTGTCTGAGGGCATGACTGAACGCGCGCAGGTACATCATTACGCGATTGCCGGAAGGCTCTGCGCAGGACGGCAGCTTACTCGAAGATGACGACGACTTGTGAGGGACAATTACTCAATACTGCATCCTGCATCGCTTGAACATTGGGCACCGTGATGATACTGTATAAAAAAGCAATTGCATTCGCCGCATCTACATCATCTGAACTCTTCTGCGCAAAACTCGCCCGGGCCAGGAGGCTGGAGAGTGTGAGGATGGTTAGGGCAATAGGCAAGGGGACAGTGAATAGGAGGTACCTTAGACGTTAGGGCTGTGAGCCCTGCAGAGTTCTCGCTCGTTTGGCGGCCGCTTTGGGGGCCCGGCTTGGGCTTCTTGCCAGAGGCGAACGCGTCGAGGATCTTCTTGCTCGACTCGGGCGTCAGGTCCTCCTGGGGACACGTTAGTTGGTGAGCGAGGAAATGTACATGTACGCACGTAGAAGTCGTCGCCGACGACAAACATAGGCGCGTTGCTGCACGCGCCTTGACACTCGACCTCGACGACGGTGAACTTGCCGTCCTTGGTCGTATCCCCAGGATGGATACCGCCCAAATGCGAACACACGGTATTCAGAATCTCCGTCGAGCCTCGGAGCATGCAAGGCGTAGTGGTGCAGACTTGGACAAAGTGCTGGCCGATGGGCTCGCGGTTGAACATGGTGTAGAAGGTAGCGACCTCGTAAACGCGCATGGGCGGGATGTCGAGGAGCTTCGCGACATAGTTCATCACGCTGATGCTCGTCCAGCCTTTATTCTGGCGCTGGCCGAGGTCGAGCAGCGGGATGGTCGCCGCTTTCTTGTACTGCGTCGGGTAGTGCGAGATGATCTCCTGGGCGCGCTTCAAGTTCTCCGCGTTGAACTCGAACGGTATCTGCGGGCATTGTGAGCTATTTGGAACTGCAGAGCGTGGACGAGCAGAACGCACTTGCGGGTTGTTGTACGGCGTGTCGCGGTGCTGGCCGGGCGGTTAGTCAACGCGCAACGCGACGACGGGGCCGACGCACGACGAATAGGGCGTCCGAGGAGCGCACCGCCGTCGTGTGCAGCGGGCGCGCGAGAGGCAGCGGCCGCCGCGACGCTGCGAGGCACGCCCTGGCCAATCGCACGGCAGACATTCAAGAGCTGTAAGCGGAAAGGAGCGTTTGCTTCCGCCTCTCCTTCTCATCCTATCCTTGTTTCGCTGCATCCGTGAGAACTCCCGGACGAAAATACTTCCTTCCTTCCTTCCTTGGTGCTGCTATTTGATTCATGAGCAGAAATCCCATAGGCCGCTAGCGAGTCTGATCGCTATATAAACCCGCCACAACGCACTCTTGAGCCCGCCACATTCCCATGTCGTTCTCTCTCTTGACTGCAGTGCTTGAACGTCAACCCTACTGCGGCGAAGGCGTCTGTTCACTTCCTCCAGACGTCCTGCGCGTCTTTCTATCCCGCGAGCCATGGTGCGTGCATCAAATCAACTACCTCGCCTCTCCCGCTGATTTCTTGGACGTAGGAACGTGCCTCTGAACAAGGATGCTGCTATCCAAGATCTCGAAAGACTTGCTGGCGCTTGCGGACCTGACGGAGTGCTGGCCAGGGCAGACTTTGCTGTCAATGTTGATCTGGCCAGTAGCGGCGTGCTCCAGGCCGCAACCGACGCGCTGCTGGGGCTCGATGCAGAGGAGCGTTCCCTGAAGGCTGAACTTCGCATGCTACATGTCCAGAGCTCGGGTCATCAACTTCCTGCGCAGTCCACCTCGTCGAACGTGTTCGGTTGCCTGCTCCTCACGTTCCCAGTTACGCACACCGGTGGAAGTACTGTCGTCCGTAGCGGGACGCAAAACCTCGTGCACGACCCATCTGCCATGGTACCCGAGGAACATCAGGTCTCCTGGCTCGCCTTCCGGAATGACGCCGGGCGCCAGTTCGCACCTGTTCAGTCAGGATATCGCGTCACTCTTTCCTACGACCTTCACCTCGTCGAGAAGTCGGTGGTCACTTCCCGTCAGCTGCGGATGCACGCGCGGCCCATCCTAGATGTATTCCGCGAACTGCTCGCCGACCCGACCTTCCTGCCCACCGGCGGACGCATCGGTATCCCGCTGCAGAACCAGTACGCAGCTCCCCCGAAAGTCGAGTACAAAGATCCCGGGCGGCCCATCGAGAACGTTAGGCAGGCTTTACGCGGGGTCGACTACGCCTTCTTCCTCGCCGCCGGCGCTGCAGGACTCCGGCCCAAGGTGCTACAAGTCTACAGCCACGACTACGATCAGGGCACATTCCTAGTCGACCGAATGTTTCACGGCTGGGATTCCGATTGCACCTGGATGGACGCGGACGACTTCGGTGAGGAGATGTGCAAACACGGAGAGAAGATTGAATCGGTAAAGCTGGATCCGATGACCGACGAGGTCGTCGCTCGCACTCCCAAGAAGAACTTGCAATGGCTCAAGCCATATACGGATAGCAAGACGGTCTTCAGGTGCACGTATCCGGTCAGCTACGGCTGCAGAGACGGCCAGATGTCTACGATCGACGGATATCTTGTTATTGTGGCGAGGGTCCCGCCAAAGGACAAGCGTACTGGGGTTGTCCAGGACGTCATGAACTGGTCGTACACCGCGACGGACGCAGGCAAGAGCAAGACTGGCACAGACGATGACGCTGCAGACGACTCTGATAGTGATGGTGATGACTCGGACGAGGACATGAAAGACGCTGAGGGCAGCGACGATGAAGAGTAGCAACACATGTACCTATTGCTTCAATCCCGCTTCTTGGGCCTTCTCAATATAGCTTGAGATAACGGTCAACACAGTACAGAGAGTGGAGTCGTCGCTGTCAGGATTATTCTCGCTGTTCTGCGTCTTCAAGACGTGAGATTGCGTCGTCTCTTCTGACGATGCCGATTATGCCACTCATGGTCTTCAATTTACCTGTGAGCACTCGCTTGGTGGGCCAGAAAGTAGGGCTCGCGCTTGCGGTAGTGGTTTACCCAGGTATGAAGCCCACGCCCGAGGTCAACGCGACGCAACGCGACGAGCTGACGAGGCGAATACAGCGCTGGACTGCCTGCTCCTTGACGAGGTGTCCTCCCATCTCGACATCTACGATAGGAACACTACTCCGAACTCTAGATCTGCGAGCGTACTCAGGCGAAGTTGTCCCCGAAATCACGACTGATATCTCGTGCGGACTCAGGCTGTCGACGTGAGTGCAAGCCAATGTGGATCCCTTCCGACGTTGTGAACGATCATGAGATCGACGAGAACACACCAAATATGATGACAGGTTGAAGGGGCCAGGATGCGTCTATAATGCGGACAACAGTAGAATGAAGTTCATCGACAGCGGAGACAGCTACGTTGAGACTGTGGAAAGGAAGATAAGGAAGGCGTTCTCAGCGTGAGTTGAGAGCTCTTGACATACCAAATGTTTCTCTCGCCTTAGTGCGCAGAGCACACGAGCGGAAGTTTCTTGATCCACGCCCCTCGCTCCAGCTCGTCCACTACGAAGCGCGCGAACGCCGGCCTGCTGAGCCACGCTTTCGTCTTACCATCTCCCACATAACCAGCGATGTACTGTCAAAGACGTCAGGTGCCATAAAGAGGCGAAGAGAGTACGAACCTCCGTGTTGTGCTGGTCTGTAAGGACAGGTACTCGCGCGATCGTCCAGTCTACCCCGTCGCTTTCCATGACCACCTCGATTGGATTCAGTCAGGGTCAACGGGAAGACAATGCGACACACTCACTTTGCCTATGGATACGACGTCGTAGTAGGCCGTAGATGCAAGAGTCATTACGCCAGTGATCAGCGCGAAGAACGTCGCAGAAAACTTGTCGTGCTCCTTGTCTTTGATGGACGCCGTGCCGAGCAGGATGAGGCGCTTGCATCCCGCGCGCTGCATGACCTCCAGAAGAACCTTGTACCCTTGCGCGAGCGGGCTGCCTGGCGAATGGAAAGGCCCTGCGGTTACGCGAGGACCGAGCGCGCTGAGCACCGCGTCAACGCCTTGAATTGCCTTCGTCAAGGCCTGAACGTCGTCCAGCTGCCCCTCTACGATCGTGACACGGTCGTGGACCTTGATTTCAGGCGGGAGCTTCGAAGGGCTGCGTGCGTAGATGACGACACTGTAGCCTTCACGAGCGAGGCATTCGCGAATGAGCAGGATGCCACAAGGCCCAGTGGCTCCGAGAATAAGAACGCGAGGCATCGTCCCAGAGCGGATGACAGTACAAGTACAAGAGGTGTATACAGTCCGGCAACGCTGTGCGGCACCTATGAAGTGGCGCCGGCGATCGCAATTTCATGGGGGAGAAAGTGTGTGTATGGTATCAAAGCGGATAGGGGTATTACACTTCCGACCGGATAGTCAGCGCGATATTGGAGTACTATACGAGTGTGTCGGATCTTTCTCAGCCCACGCATAATGCCATGTTGTGTGCATGTGCAGCGTCAGGTCTTCCAACTCTGCAAACCCTTCAACATGCAAAACGCGGTGGAAGGAAGGTATAAAGCTGACCTCGATCTGTGCCTGCGATGAACTGCTCAACTTGCGGCTCGGTAAACCCATGCTGCAGGAGGAGCACTCGTAACGAGCGCACGAACTGGCGAGCATTCTGTCGCATGAGGTTACCAATCATGTCATAATGTGCGGTGACATCGTCAGTTGGGCCTGTAGCGAGGTTAATACGTTGACCACAAGTGCTAAGGACCACGACGAACCTCGCTTCCACGGCCCAACGTTTGTGAAGACCTCTGCGAACCCCGCGTTCACGAGATCCCTTCGCCGCCCAAGAAACGCGCGGAACTTTCTTCCAGAACCCATACTGCTCCCTCGTTGGACCATCACGTTCCGCGCCTCTACGCTCCGTTCAGCGGCGGACAAGAAAAGATCGAGACAAGCACGCACCATGAAGCATGCGGGCCAGCCAAGACCCTGCATCTTCGGGGTAGAGGGGGTCCCCAGCTAGTGCATGCGGGCGGAGATCCTCGTCGAAGATGACCATATCCCCCTCTACGAGTAAAAGCACACCACCGGGCCGCAGACATCGCACACACTCGGCTATAAAGTCTTCGTAATTTCGGACCTGGGCCTGCAGTCAGTACTGTGCAACTAAGATCAGGAAGGCACGAACCCCGTTTGCTGTACTTCGCGCATGGACGACGTCGAACTGCCCGTAGAAGTGTGGAAGCCCGAGGCCAAACTGTTAGACGTCGACATCAGCATTCTCGAGCATAGAGTGATTTTGACGAACATCGTCAAACTCGAAACTTGGTCCTTGAGGTCAGGCAGCACATACGCGTGCGCGAGCGAAACACACCGGACGTTTGGCGGAGGATTTCTGGATCATAAGAACCCGCGTTTCAACGGACCGTCAGCTCGAAGGGTTTCCAAATCGGCGAAAATTCGTGAGCGTACCGCGTCGTACTCGGTGCAAGATCCACACCTACGACCTATCGCAAAGGCAAAAATGCGTATGAAATCTTGACTTAGACGTGCCAAGATGATCGAGACGCACTTCGGCATCCGGGAACTCTTGTCCCATGCCTATTGCCCTGCGTACGATGCGAGTCAAACGAAGGCGAAGAACGTGGACGCGCTGCGGGCTCACCAGTTACCGCCTCCCGTACCTTCGCACAAAATCAGCACGCATCGCGCAGGCGAGCCCGGTGTCCGAACACACCGAGGTCAAGGATCCTACGTTGCACCCCGGCCTCAGGTGCAAGCGCGCGCCTCACCGCGTCCTTCGCGATGTACAACCCGCCGATGGCAATGAGGTGCATGAGGTGCTGCTTGTCCCTACGATCGGACGCGGAGAACGATGAGCCAGCATAGTCGTGCAGGGTTGTGCATACACCACTCACAGGCGGCTAAATTCCGTTTCGTCTGCGCACGACAAGAACAACCGACGCGTCACGCGCGCGCCGGACAGACGGACAGACAGGCAGGTAGAACACGTACCGGCCGGGAGGGCGTAGAGGTCGTTTGTCGCGTTGAAGACGCGGTTGTACATTGCTTTGAGAAGCCTGCTTGCATCGCGCTCGGGCACGTACGACACCACAGACGGTGCGGGCGACGCAGAACGCGCAGACAATGACTCGGATTGCTCCACGGGTCCTGCGCAGGGAGGCTGCGGCGGAGGGGGTGATTTGGCACTTGGGATGACAAGACGCGGCAGAGTCGCGAGCAGGCTGGCGCGGTCGCGTCGCGGCAGACTGAAAGGCTGGAACGACGAAGGCGACGTCTCGTCGTCGCTCGCCATTCTGCACAAAGGGGGAAGACAAGAAGCGAAGCAAGCAGGTGCAAAAGAGACGCGCCGGAGCAGATCGCACCGTCCCAAAGCTCGCGAGCTTTGCGACCGAGTCCTCGCTGTGCATCATCGAAGCGTGACATGCCATCGACCGCCGCCGTTCCACGTTGAACATTGACGCGTTGACAGCTGCACCCGGGGAATTTAGAAACGCCCAGTACGTGAGCCGGCATCTCAAACCCTGGCAATTCCTGAACTGGTGGGAAATGGCAGAAAGCCGGAAGAGGTGCATTTGAGTACATTACAGTATGCGAAGAACGCATCCCGAGGTCACGACGTCGGCGGCTGTTCGAATAGCAGGCCTTCTTCGTACTTTTCGCGCAGGGAAACGATCGTCCCGTCGTCGCAAACGATGCGGAACCGCACTGCGAAGGACGTGACACAAGTCAGGACAACGCAAAAGGGTTGACAGCATGGAGCCATGACGTACAAATGAGGAACTTCTGGCCTTTGTTTTTGCGAATGCTCGTAAAGTAGACCGTACCGGCTCCTGGGGACATCGCAGTAAGCAGTCCAACGGACGATCGTCGTGCATGCCTTAGCACACACCATTCTTCCCACTTATCCTGAAGCTGATGTCCACCTTCCCTTGCAGAACACTCATCTGCACGTCTGTAAGCACGCCGCACGCTGCACGGGGGTCTCCGAGGGAGGGATGTGCGCACCGAGCCTTGGACGTGTGGATGGCCGCCATATACGAACCAGCCTGGTTCAGGCTTGACGTTCTCGCCCAGTGCAGCTTCCACCTCGTCGCTGCGCTTGAGCTCGTAGATGATCTGGCGCATGACGGACGACGTTGCGCGCTCTGAGTTCGTTGCGCGCATGACGAATGCGACCCAGCCGAGGACGCCTAGCCCAATGGACATCCAGAGCATAGGAGAGCGCCCCTGAGTCGCAGTTCAGCTGCACGACAGGCAGAGGGAGCTTGCGGTGCGGACCTCGAGTTCTGGCAGCTCACGCACTGGGCGAGAGAACGTGCGTGGCGGCGGCGGTGGAGGCGGCATTGGTTTGTGCACGGTTGCCGTTGGTACTTCAGACGTCGCCAACGCGCGAGAACGCGCAGGATGAGCTCTTTGGACGCGCCATCCTGTAACAGATGTCCCTAGTAACCTGCGCGCCAAGTGTCGCGAAGTCGCGGAGATGGTTGACGCGTAAGGAGACATCTGAACGGGATACTCCGCGCCTCAGTAGAATTCTTCACTCCACATACAACCGTCGAATCGTCATTATAAGCAACGCGCGACTTCTATAGCAGCAGGTTCTCGCGCCAAAGTGAAGAAAATGGGAGAACGGAGAACGTCTAGAGCAAGTAAATTACTGGTAGTAGTGCACCTCGTCGCGCTCGCGCCCGCGCAGGAACGGCGGCTCGGTACCCTTGTAGTAGACGTCGGTCCAGAGATCCTTCTCCTGCGGCCATGCGGATGCCTTGGCTTCCTCCACAGCCTCGTCGACCTCCGCCTTGGCCTCCTTCTCGATTGCCTTCAGCTCCTCCTCTGTTGCGAGACCCCAGTCCTCGAGGTAACGCTGCAGACCGCGGATCGGGTCGTGCGTGCTGCGCATACGCTGGATCTCGTCGCGCGTGCGGTAGGTTGTGCCGGGGTCAGACATACTGTAGAAGCAGGTCAACAAGGTTGCGCAACACTTGGTCGCGTGTAACGTACGAGTGGCCACCGTAGCGGTAGGTCACGAACTCGAGGAGAAGCGGGCCCTTGTCGGCAAGTACCCAGTCGCGAGCAAACTTGGCTCCTTGTCTGGATGCGAGGATATCCATGCCGTTCACCTCGTAGAATGTCAAACAGAGGTTGAAGGCGCGGACTTGTAACAACACACCTGGATGCCCGGGATTTGGTCGCCGCGCGTGTAGTACAGGGTGTTGGACGAGCTGCGCTCCGCCGAGGTACCCATGCCGTACTTGTTGTTTTCGCACACGAACACGCAGGGCAGGTTCCAGAGCTTGGCCATGTTGTACGCCTCGAAGACCTGGCCCTGGTTGCTGGCACCGTCACCGTAGAGCACGAACGCCGCGGTCTTTGTGCCCTTGTACTTGGCTGCGAAGGCCAGACCAGCGCCGACGGGCACCTGAGCGCCGACAATACCGTTGCCGCCGAAGAAGGTGGGCGTGAAAATGTGCATGGAGCCGCCCTTGCCGTGCGACATGCCATCCTGGCGGCCTGCCCCAATGGATTCAGTATTGGTCAAAGCCGGCGTCTAAAGCTAGCCGCACCGAGCAACTCGGCGAGAACGCCCTTTATGGTGCCTCCGCGGAGCACAGCGAAGGGATGGCAGCGGTAGGCGGTGATGACCTGGTCCTCAGGCGCAATGGCGGACTCGAGACCGACGGAGACGGCTTCCTGCACGCCCGCAAGTTAGCACGGGCAGAGATAGGAGGATTAGCACGACGCGCCTGGCCGATCGCGAGATGGCAGAAACCGCGGATAAGCTTTGCCTTGTACATGGCGTCGGCGGCCATCTCCATGCGGCGCATCGCGTTCATGGTCTTGTAGGTCTTGAGCAGGTCGTCCTTCTGGACCTCGACCTCGAGCGACGGCGGGTCACATTTGTACGCGCTGAACGAGTCGTCGTGCAGCGTGACGGTGAACGGCGCGTCCTTGGACGGCTCGCCTTTTGGCACGGTCGAGTCTGCGGCCGTGAGGATGGAACGCGCCAGGCGCGGCTGGCTGGATGTGAGCGGGCTGGGCTGGACGACGGCGAGGGCGGGCTGGACTCACGAAACGCGAGAGGGCGCGCCGTGTGGTGAGCATGGCGGGGAAGAAGGGAAAATCGCAGGCCAACGGACGAAGCCGGAGCGCGTTCCGGTCCCCAACGACTTTGACGCCTCATGAGCGCCGTCGTCCCACTCCCTGCGGCCTGTCTCAAGCTCGTCGCGGCGCCCATGGTGCGACCTGCGAGATTTCTGTGCGGTGATCTGAATATTTCCAGGTAAAGCAGAGCGACATGCCGTTCAGAATCCTCGTCAGACGCCACGGCGCCACGCTCGCATACACCCAAATGTACATGGCCCACCGAATCGTCGGAGACACGCAATACCGCGAGCGCCATCTCGCAGACTTGATCAAAGGCTCAGACGCGCCGCTCGGGCGACCCGTCGTCGTCCAGCTCGGCGGCAACGACCCGGACACCATGTGCGCGGCCGCACGCATTGTCGAGCCATATTGTGACGCTGTAGGTCCGTCTCCTCGATGATGAAGCGTACACCCGCGCTGATACATCGTAGACGTGAACCTTGGCTGTCCGCAACAGCACGCCTGCGACGGACATTATGGCGGCTACCTCATCCAGGCGAGACGCGACTGGCCTAACGTGGAGTCGATAGGTCTGTACCCCTCCCCCGCCACGCGTCTCTCGTTCTGAACCTTTCACTCAGTCTCCAAGCTCTGCGAGGCGCTTAGAGTCCCAGTGCACGTCAAGATGCGGCTCTGCAGCACGACAAGTATGACCGTCGAGCTCGCTGTTCGCCTCGCACGCGCCGGCGCATCCGTGATAGCGTTGCATGCTCGTCACGTATCCGCTCGTAGACGACGGCACGGGCTTGCAGAGCTCGAGTGGGTGACAGCCATCCGCGAGGCGCTAGGCAAGGAAGGCTGCGAGCATACCCGCGTCCTCAGCAATGGCAACGTCCGCACTCTCGCCGACTGCCACGCGAATCTCACGATGACCGGCGCGGCCGGGGTCATGGTCGGTGAAGCCCTCCTCGGGAATCCGAGGTACGTTCAGAGTCGCACAAGTCGAAATGACTCGCTCAGTGCCGTTTAGATTATTTGCTGGCGAAGACGACAGACCGTGGGACATCGCGGTAGAATACTTGGAGCTCTGCGAGACGTACGCGGACGTCGTGCACCTGGAAGCTATCAAGCAGCACATCAAGAGCTTCTTCAGTTGGGACTTACGATGGTGCGTCGCGCCAACGACCGTAGCTGCACCTCCTGACCACGTCTCGCAGTGTCCGTACAGCCCATTTTGAACCGTTCCTGGAGGAGCTTTCCCTTGCCGCTTCTCTCCCTGAACTTTGCGACGTTTTGTCCACGAGCGTACACGTGCAGTATTGGCGTCAGATCGCGTCAGGCGACATGTGCAATGCAACAAGTTAAAGTAATGTTCTCCAGAGCTAAACGACATCTTCAAGCATCTGCTTCACTGGTGTAGTCTCCTGGTCAGCGCCTCGGAGTCTTCTCCATAAGCCTTGGATCAACGAAACACTGGCATATTCACCGATACGAATGCAATGCTCATTCTCGTCCTCACTCAAGACTCGGGTACACGTAGTCTACGGGACGCAGACGTGACATACGGTAATGACCTGGCTTCGCTGGCGGGCATTACCGTATTAACGTCTACATCTAAATCGGGCAGCTTATCAATAGTTCCGGACAACAGGTACTGACCACGGCCGCACATTGCCCTCAGTCTACCGAGGCAGAATACTGTCTATTAAGCCTATCTATGATTATTCCTGCTGTTTGATAAACCGGAGAAAGGCTGGAGGTTGCTGCAGGTGCAGTGCGGCGACGGCCGGAAGCAATTGGCCGCCGCTCCGCGCAGGCATTGGACACGTCCGGGCCCTGCGCTGGGACCTGAAACATGCAGAAATGGGGCAAGGGGTCCCTCTGGTCCCCAGAATGTCTCTGACTTGGGGACTTAACGAAACGACGGTGTTGAACCCCCCTTGCCAATGACCTGCCCTAAACCCACGGTTAATCGAACACATGATAAGCCCCCCGCATCAAAACACTAACTAGGGTACACGATGCTGGAGCCTCCTCGGATTGTGCCGACGTGCTCTTGATGTTTCTCTCTTCGCCTCTTTCCTCCCTCAACTTTACAGTCGCGAAAAGATCAGCGCTTAGTGGCGTAGCCATTCAGCCATCTCGCGCATGCGTAATCTCACACCGTTGCTGTGTCCGTGTCCAAGGGCGTTCTTCGCTGAACGAGGACTGTTCCAAAACTTCGCTCAGCGATCAAACGATGACACGAGAAATCCTGTCGCATCATAGCACAAAGGTGTAATCCACAGGTCTCCGACACTCAATGGACCGCTTGCTGTACCTCCTGGCTTCATTGAGTTGATCTGGACCTCGAAGAACATCCTGATCCCCCGAACGCAGGAGCGCCAAAGCATCGCCCGAACTCAGATCCTGGATCTGGCGAAGGTAAGCAACGTAGTAGGCAAGCTCTGTTACGGTAAATCAGTGGATAAATGTGAACATCTGTCCGCAAGCGCTGATAATAGTACACGCCCGCGATGGGGTACGGGCGCAGAGCAACGTTTCGAATGATGAACGGAAGAGGGCCAATGACGCTGGCAGGACTTCCCAAGTGGCCACGCTTGACCGTATTGCAGAGAAGACTCGGCGTGAAGTTACTACTATCGAGTTCTTCGTCCTCGGACTCCGTGGAGCCGGACAAATATGGGCAAGATTTGAGTGCAGATGGATTGATCTGAACATGGTGCACTGAGGGACAACTCTGTCGGGTTCCCCCATGGTCCAGCTTGTTAAAGCCCTTGCCTCGCCAGCATCTCAGCCCTCCAGCCATCCAAGCATGCCTCGGTTCAACCCCCTCCCAACGACGACAATTCTCGGTGCGATCGTGGTCGCTCTGTCGGCCCTCGGGATAATCGGCTACCTCCTCCTCCTCCTCCTCCGATCGAAAGCACGACCAATCGACGAGGAAGCTGGCCCGGACGACATCCCGCTCACCACGATCGTCATCGGCAACGATTCATACACCTACCAATCGGCCCTGAGCCCGACTAGAGAATACGTGCGATTACATAAGATGAAAGCCTGGATCGAATACTACGACACGATCGAGGAAGCTGAAGAGCCGATCGAAGAAGTCGACATAACAGACGCACGCTAATAACAAACAATCTACAAAAGAACGAAAACAGTAACACCAAAAAAAGAACGAAAATACGAAACCTACAAAAAGAGTTCCGGTTCAAAGAAAGACATAAACATAGAAGGACCAGGACTCCTGGAGAGTCCGATAGAGGTCCAAGGCCAGGGACTCCGGCGTCCCAATAGAGGCCCAAACTTTTGGACTTCTGTGGAACTCAATTCTTGAACGGCACCTGGTACGGTTGTAGGAAATTCTATTAATGTACAAGTTGAGGTACTATCCACATGCAGTGACAACGGGCTCAGAGTAACGTTATCATTATAATTTATAACGTGCCTGCAAGTCAACGACCGGTGGGGAGACCAGTTCCGCTCAGCTAACTTTCATGTCAATGAGAGTCGGGCCTGAGGGTGTCAAGCCAAGGAAACGGGGAAGATTTACAAGGCACGATCATCGGCGTCTTCACCATGTATTTTAGGGACGCTCGCACGTTCTTCGGGAGCGAACTCATTGTAGATTCGGACGTTACGTTGGCTAAGACCGACGTCTGGCCCGGCTCGGGATCAAATGGCGAGTCTGTTGGGTAGACGACATGTAAGTACTTCGGAGACATACTTCAAAAGCCACGTGAAGTCAGAGCTGTCACGACTAATAGTAACGTCGTGGGGGCGGTGTTTTGCACTCCAGCCTCGCAAAGTTAGCCGCGCCGCCCATTCAATCGCACGTGCTCGAGGGTGTAAGTTTGTCTAAATCCAAAGCAGCCATGGATTACGATACGTATAATGTCCGATAGTGGTTCGTCATGGCGAGGACGAAGACGAAGACGAGGGAGGAGCAGGATACCT